>JAHHUM010002312.1:480233-490233 GCA_036173005.1 Crenichthys baileyi
TCCCCCCCCCCCCCCCCCCCGTGGTTGGGAACCTGCAATACAGCTGAACTATAAAAGAGAGTAAAACTGTTACGTAGGAGGAAAACCTTCAGGAAGGGAGGTCAACTAATGAGGGAATGGTTTCCTGATTGTCAGAATATTCGGAAGGGAGGGTTGCCCTGCTTGTGTGTGTGCTGACAGTCACTCCCAAATTACTTTGACACCACAGTGATAGGCAATCAGGATCATTCATTCAGCCCCCTCTCCTGAGGTCCCATTTAAGGCTGGACTGTGATGAGCACATGAGAAGAAACAGAGACTCCAGATCAAGAACCACCCACAAAGAAGAAGCGTAACAAAAGAAGCTGTTGGTGAAAAAAAAGGAAACAGAGTAGGAGAAGGAGATGAGAGCAATTTATTAAAAAAAGAAGGAATAAATTTTACTGTCTGCCAACCAGCTGTAACATGATAACGGCTTGGATATGCAGGGATAGAAACTTACACTAGTGAGTCAGGCAATGAGAGAGAGAGTGGCTAACAAAAAGACAAAGGAAATGAAAGGAGGATTAGCGCAGAGAAGTGGACTGGGTTTTGCAGACGACGAGAGGAATAAGAGTGCGTGTGGGAGAGTGTGAAGCCAGAGAGTCGAGTGTGTGTGAGGGCTTTCAGTGGAAGCTCGAGGAAGGGAGCTCTTTTGTTCATTGGAAGCAACAGAGAGAGGAAGAGGGGAGATGGAGAAGAGGAAGAAGGGAGTGAGGGGTATGCGACTGATGAAGAGAGAAGGAGGAGGAGGAATGTACCTCAGAGGAAATTCAAACCCTCCACTTGGACTTTCTCCAGCACTGGAAGCAATAACATATTTCATCTGTGCATGCATGAGTATGTGTGTGAATATACAAGCTTCTCCACTGTGTGCATGCATTGCCTGTGAGTGTGTAAGTCAGTGTATATATGAATCATGGTGTGTGTTAACATTCACTGGTAGACTTGAGGACAAAGGCAAAAGAGAGACAGAGTAGAGGAGACCAGAACCGCTTGAAAGCCGCTCTGTCATTTCAAGCGTGCGCAGAGTTGCATATTATATCCAGAGCCAGGGTATCAGATGATAGGACGTGGAAATATTAACAACAATCTATTTCACCATGGCTCTTTGTACAAGATGGATCTTATTAGAGTTACTTGTCCACGACAACAAAGCACAAAAGTGGAGGCCTCATACTGGAAAATGCTGCCATTTGGAGCCAGTTGACTAGTTTACTTTAGTATGCGCTCTTAAATCATTCCTTCAGCTGGAAACACACATTTAACTGGAAAACGTCTGCTGTTCAGGCAGTGGGAAGTTGTTTTAGTTTGACAACCATTTTGTTTTAGTTGTTTTAGTGTGACAACTGTGCATTCTTGAGTTTATCCATAGCCAGTCTGGAACCCAAGACTGAACATAACTTTCTCAGTCTAAGAAAACAACAAGGCTCTCAGGGCTGTTTAACTTTAAGGAAAACAAAGGAGCTTTTTTTTTTCATCATACAAACCCAAAAGCTGAATAAACAACCCAATATACAAGGGGATACAGTTGCTATCTTATTTAACCAAGAACTAAGAAACGAATCGCTTTTCTCTGCTTGTCACTCGGCTCCTTTAATGTTGCATTTCCTAGCAAGGCCAAAAAAACACTATTTGATAAAAAAAAATGCTTTAAATCCTAATTAACCACTGAATAAAAAGCTATCATTAAATGTAATTCTGTTTCTGTCACTTTGTTGCTCTATTTTAGTTACTTTGTAGCATCCAAGGCAGGAATTTTTGAATAAAAAACTACTTTATATGTTTATACCAACTAAAATCTTCAAGTTGATGGCGATTTCAGTTGTAAATTATTATTACTGACATCTTAATTAACTTAACTAATTAAAGGTCTTAACTGTAGCTGAACTAGCTTATCAGCTAACACTAGTTAGCTCTAGCTTTTTTTTAATTGCCCATGGCTCCTTTAATTGTTTAATTGAAATTTTCACTATTTTAGTATCTGCTCACCAAGAATTTAAAAGAAAGTGCTTTAATACATTTAAATCAGCAAGTTTAAATCGATTTTATGGGTAAATTATTACAGGATTACAGTCTGGGGCTATGCTGTCTTATTATAGCTAATCTTAGTAGTATCTTGCTAATGTTTGCTGTTCATTGCTGCTGAATACATAGATGACTATTTTGATCCATCTTTCTAAATAAAAAATAAAATAATATTTTAAAGTAATAACTGTTTTAAAGTGGGGAAAATGTCTGCTGTTTCTTCAACTTGTAGCTAATACTGAATACTGATATTTGTTCCTTTCACTTAATGTCAGAAAGGCATCTCTTTGTATTGATACTAACATAGGCCTACTGTTTTGGAAACTTCTATTATAGTCCACTTCCAGCTGCAGTCCTACAATATGGATGGTTACGTCCATATTTTTGGACATTTTGGGTGGAATTTAGGGATAAATTAAGCTGGTTGCTTCCCCAAGCTTCTATTTCTGAGGCTAAGTTAAAGCTATAAGATTTAGCTTGAGCAAAGCCTGAGATTTTTTTTTTAAAACATAGAAAAGACATTTATAAAATGTGTGAATCTAGTTAAAAAGTGAAAGTTGAAAAACCTGTACACATAAACCATACTTTAGCCTAAATGTGGTTGAAAAGCTGCTGCAGTTTACCTAAGCTATCCAAGCCGGGCTTTTAACTTCTTTGTTTAATTTAAAAAGGACATATGAACTAAAAAAGTCCAACTTTCAAATTAAATGAGGTAGATGACTGGTTGATCTTGGATAGTCACAATGAGGATGCCCATGTACACGTTTCGTAACTTTGATCACATTTTAGACAATTTTCTTCTCAATACCTTGGAAAAAATTCAACAAGTGTTTTTCAAATAAACATGTGTCATGGTAAAGCTTTCCTAAATCTTAGTATAGAGTTTCTACAAACTTAGACATATAAACAACTGTCAGTGGTGGCTAAAATTAACAGAGTTCATTTTCAATCTTAAATTTCCATCATAAACTTGCATTTATGTCAAGTCCACTTAAATTAGGCCTTACCCAGAAACCAGTAAACGATGGATGAATTTTCCCCTTAAACCATGCCAAGGTCAGTCTCTCCAAAGACTGTAACAATGATCAGCTAATGCCGAAGCCAGATGCTCACTGTACGGTCTTTTAACTCCTAATTAGAACTATGCATACATGTGCACAATCAAGGAACTAAGGAAAAGAAAGTGTGAAGCCTGGGAAATTAATCAATGGGAGAATGACATATTGCAAAAGATCTGAAGTAGAGGCCTAAGCTTTTGCTTTTAGGGACTAAAAAATATGTTTGTTTATTAGAAAGCCAAGATTCAACAGGACTGCTTGTTATTAACATAGGGCCGACTAGACCAAGACAGCATTTCCCACCAAAGCCTCTTAGCACGAGGATCATCTCTGACCTATTGTGAGTCAATGGTAAAGATTATGTTAAAGCTAAGATGCTTGGGAGTCCTGGGAGTAATAGGTCTGACAAAAGAGACTAGACAGCTACTATACAGCCAAAGGACCCCACAAACACACATACACATGCAATCTGAATAGTGTTTTGTAGCCGAGCAGTGAGTGGTTGTTCTGCTTTGTTAACACGCTGCTCCCAGGCAGGGTGATTCATGTATGCTTACTTTTTGTGGCTCTTAGTGTTTCTGCAAATCTCAGGATAACAGCTTCTCATGCCAAAAATATAAATTCAAATGGGGTTATTTAAAGCAGGCTCCACCTGTAACCACTTCATCACATCCAAATACAACCATCGGCTGGGTGCCCTTGTGTTCTTTTGACTTTGCGTTTTTGCCATTCCTGGAATTACTTTGAAAGACTGGGTTACATATAAGCTATAATAAAAGGGAAAAGATGCTGATAAACTTGCAGTTTTGTAGTGTCACCATAAAGAATATCTGTCAGAGAATATAATAGAGGGATAGCTCTAAGACTCTAGAGCGATTGGATGGGATAAAATCAATCCCTACTGAAGTTTTGGAATTGCTCAGAAAAGGATTTTCTCCTTGTTTTGTTCTTTCTGTACTGGTCGCAATGCATCTGTCAGTAAACTGCAGAAAAACAGGACAAAATACAAATTACAAGACTTCATCCTGAACTAAGGTGAACTCCAAAAATTGATTATAGAGTGGAAGAGCAGCTTTCCTGTGAAAGGAATTGATTTGCCTTAAGGCTAACGAAGACTATTGTTCTGGCAGGACGCAACTGCCATTATTTCTGCCTCTCTAAATTACACAAACTTTCTCCTGGTAGTTGTTAAAGTGCAGTAGGCGTTTGCAGTGTATCATCTCATCATATGAAATTAATTAAATATAGATTGGGGAAAAGGCTACCCTCTCAATTGCACTTTGATCAGTTGATCAAAGAGCTCATTCTGCCCTAAAAGTCCAAAAATTCCTTTAAAGCTTACTAGGTTTCATGCTGGACTTCACAGGGACTAAATATTATGGAACTTGTCTGCAATGAGGAATGAGGGGCAAGCACGGTTGTAGTTCAGCGGGAAGCAGCTAGTCATGGTGGTGACCTACCGATCATCAGTCACTCTTCCTGTCTGAGCTGCGTCCCCTTAGCCAGTAGCTTTGTCAAACCCGGACGCCCTCCTAAACCATCAATCTCTCTCCTCAGTCACCCTCCCTTGCTTCACTGTCCTGCTATTTTGTTCCTTTCTCCAAGCCTGTCAACTCCCTTGCTCTCTATCATTTCCTCATCTCGCCCCGACAACCCCCCGCTCCTTCCATTTTTGCCCTTCTGCTTATATCGGTCGAAGATGTTTGCCAAAACTTCAGCTGTGACACGGCACAGCTGTCTACCAGTAAACCAACTCATTTGTCTCTCTTGTGCAGACACACACACATGCTCCCTCCTTAACATTCAGCTAGGAAAGCATTTCGGGCCCATGTCCAATCGTCGCTCTGCGTTGACGTCCGTTGGCAGACAGAGAGAAGGGGCTGATGGAGTTCTGCAGCTGATGAAAGTGATTGGATGTAAAGACCGACAATGGGGATGAGTTCTGGCAGGAACAACGTACCAACTGGTTGATAAGAGCACAAAACATTTGTCTCTTGGTTTGCATTTAAATATTTACACGTAACTGTATCCTGGGCTATGCAAATAACGACTCAAACACAATGTTGCCTGAGGGGTAAAACAGGTGCAAAAGCACTTTCAAAGGTATTGTTCTAATGAGTCAATTCAGGAATAACGATGGTGCAANATTTGGTCTATCAGGATGAGACACATATGGTTTTTTCAGAGAACCAGGCTTTCTGATGGAAACAGTTTTGGATCTTAAAAATCGTCCCTTCTTATTTTTTTACCAAAAAAATGTTCAGCAACGGGGGACCCGGCATTAAAATTAAAATATCTTAATAAGTCTTAAGTTTAAGCCTTCATAACGGGGGGAGTTTAGGTCCATCAGGTGACACACATAGGTTTTGTTCAGGAGAACTAGACTTTTCCGATGGAAAAAATTTGAGATTTTTTGATCTTTCCCTTCTTTAGTTAGACCAGAATTGTACAGGCGAGAGACCCCACATTAACTTGTTTAAAATACTCTGATTAATGCTTTAAGTTTTAAACCTTAAAAACTTGGTGGTTTTTGGTCCCATCAGGAAACACATAGGTTTGATAGGAGAATCAGTGTTTTTGGAACAGTTTGAGATCTTCAGATCTGTCCATTTTTAGTTTTGACCACAAAGTACGCAAAAGAGAAAAACACACATTTTTAAAAATAAAAATAAATCTGAAAAGCTTGAAGTTTTAAACCTTCATAATGGGTAAGTTTAGGTCCTATCAAAATGAGACACAATGGTTCTGTTCAGGAGAATATACTTTCTGATGGAAACAATTGGATTTTAGATCTTTCCCTTTTTTAGATGACCAGAAATTACAGCCGAGAGGGCCCGACATTAACTTTTTAAAATACTCTGTTAATGTCTTGAAGTTTAAGCTTTTAATTTGGTGAGTTTTGTCGTTCCATGAGACACATTTTTGTTTGGGTTTAGGAAACCAGTGCCTTTGATGGACAC
Organism: Crenichthys baileyi; assembly: GCA_036173005.1. Lineage (NCBI taxonomy): Eukaryota > Metazoa > Chordata > Actinopteri > Cyprinodontiformes > Goodeidae > Crenichthys > Crenichthys baileyi. Next base: position 486,298 of record JAHHUM010002312.1, read on the forward strand.
ATTTGAGTCTTTGATCTTTCCCCTTTTTAGTTATGACCAAAATGTACAGCCACGCGAACCCCACATTAACTTGTTAAAATACTCTGATTTAAAAGTCTTGAAGTATAAACCTTTAACTTGGTGGTTTTTGGGGGCCTACAGGAGAGACAAAGGTTCTGTTCAGGGGGAACCAGTGTTTTGATGGAAAAAAGTTTTTTTTCAGATCTGTCCCCTTCTTTTTGGGATGACCCCGAAATGTACAGCGCGGGAACCAGACATTAATTGTTAATTTCTCTGATTAAAGTCTTTAGTTTTAAACCCTTTATAAAATTTGGGGGTCCCGGGGGGCCTTCAGGGTGAGACACATTGTTTGCTCAGGGGAAAATACATTTTGATGAAAACCCGTTTGGATCTTCAGTCTTCCCCTTTTTTATATGACCAAAAGTACAACAAGGGGAGAACCGACATTAAAATATTAAAAATACTCGGATTAAAATCTTGAAGTTTTAAGCCTTCATAACTGGTAAGTTTAGGTCCTATCAAGATGGACACATAGGTTCTGTTCAGGAGAACTGTACTTTTTGAGGAAAAAATTTTTAGATCTTTTGATCCCTTCTTTATTTAGACCCGAAAGTACAGCCACTGAGACCCCCACATTAACTTTTTTTAAAAACTCTGATTAATGTCTTGAAGTTAGCTTTTCATAACTGGTGAGTTTTGGTATATCACGATGAGGCAATATGGTTTTTGCTCAGGGGCCAGTACTTTCTGATGGAAACCCGTTTGGGATCTTTAGATCTTCCCCTTTTTTAGTTATACGAAATTTACAGCAACAGGGAAAAAACGACATTAAAATATTTAAAAACCCGAAATGTTTGAAGTTTTAAACCTTTATAACTTGGTTTGTTTAGGTCCCATCAGGATGACCAATGGGTTTTGATAGGAGAAAAAGGCTTTGAGGAAAAAAGTTTGAGATCTTCAGATTGTCCATTCTTTAGTTTATGAAAAGAAATGTACAGCAACGGGAGACCCGACATTAACTTTTTAAAAAACTTTAATAAAGCTTGAAGTTTAACCTCTAAACTTGGGAGTCCGGACCCATCAGGGTGAGAACATATGGTTCTGATCAGGAGAACCCTTTTCTTTTTGAGGGAACCCGTTTGAATTTTAGATCTTTCCTTTCTTTTGTTATGACAGAAAAGTAAAAGCAACGGGAGACCCCACATTAAAAAATTAAAATATCTTAAAAGTCTTGAAGTTTAAGCCTTTATAATGGGAGGTTTAGGTCCACAGGTGAGACACATATGGTTCTGTTTAGGGGAAAATAGTATTTCCGATGGAAAAAATTTTTGGATCTTTAGATTTCCCTTCTTTAGTTATGACCAGAATTGTACAAAACGGGGGAGAACCGACATTGAAGTATTAAAATACTGCTTAAAGTCTGAAGTTAAGCCTTCATTAACTTGGTGAGTCCAGGACCTATAGGGTGAGACAACATTGGTCTGTTAGGAGAAAACCAGTACATTCTGATGGAAACCAGTTGTGAGGATTACGTTAGATCTTTCCTTTATTTCGTTATGACCAGAAATGTACAACAACGGGAGACCAGACATTAACTTGTTAAAATACTCTGATTAAAGTCTTTGAAGTTTAAGCTTCATAACTTGGTGAGTCTAGGTCCTATCAGTGGATGAGTACACATATGGTTCTGTTCAGGAGAACTAGTACTTTTGAGGAAAACAATTTGAGATCTTTAGATCTTTCCCTTCTTTAGTTATAGACGAGAAATGTACAGCCAACTAGAGACCCGACATTTAACTTTTTAAAAATACTCTGATTAATCGTCTTGAATTAAGCCTTTCATTTAAACTTTGTGAGTTTAGCAATTCACGATGAGACACTATGGTTGTGTTCAGGAGAACCAGTGGCCATTCGATGGACGCGATTTGAGATCTTTAGATCTTCTCCTGTCTTTAGTTATGACCAGAAAATAGCCAATCGTACAGCCACACGCGGACCCCGAACATTAAATTGTTAATATTCTATATGTGATTAAAAGTCTTGAAGTTTAAGCCTTATAACTTGGTGAGTCCAGGACCTATCAGGGGTGAGACACATATGGTACTGTCAGGGGAAAACCAGTACTTTCTGATGGGGGGGCAAACCAGTTTGGGATCTGATCAGACATGGCTTCCCGTTCTTTTAGTATGAAACGAGAATGTAACAGCAAACATAGAAAACAGACATTAAAAATATTAAAATACTCTGATTTAATGTCTTGAAGTTTAACGCTTCAGAACTTGGTGTGTTAGGTCCTATCAGGTGAGACCACTAGTTCTGATAGAGGAAGGAACCAGTGCTTTGATCCGGAAACAGTTTGAGATCCTTCAGAATATGGCCATTCTTTAGTTATGGAACCGAAATGTAACAGCAACGGGAGACCCGACATAACTTGTTAAAAATACTCTTACAAAAAGTGTTGAAGTTAATATTGCCTTACATCAGTTGGATGAGTCCAGGACCTATCAGAGGTGAGGACCACATATGGTTCTGATCAGCGAGAAGCCATTACTTCTGATGGAACCAGTTGGAGATCTTTAGACTTTCCTTTCTTTTGTTATGACCAGAACATGTACCAGGCAACGGGGACCCCGACATTAAAATATTAAAATACTCTTAATGAGTCTTGAAGTTTAAGCCTTCATAAACTGGGGAGTTTAGGTTATGCAGGATGAGACACATATGGTTCTGTTCAGGAGAACTAGTACTTTCCGCGATGGACAAATTTGAGATCTTTAGACTTTCCTTCTTTAGTTATGACCAGAATTGTACAAACACACGGGTAGAACCGACTATTGAAGTATTTAAAAGTCACTGATTTAAAGTATGAAGTTTAAGCCTTCATAATCTTGGTGAGTCCAGGACCTATCAGGTGAGACACCATTGGTTCTGTTCAGGAGAACCAGGTACATTCTGATGGAAAACCAGTTTTGAGCATCTTTAGATCTTTCCTTTAATTTCGTTACCATTGACCAGAAATGTCACAACAAAGGGAGACCCGACATTAACTTGTTAATAATACTCTGATTAAAGTCTTGAAGTTTAAGCCTTCATAACTTGGTGAGTCTGAGGTCATATCAGGATAGGGAACTAGTATCGTTCTGTTCAGGAGAACTAGTACTTTCTGATGGAAACAATTGTTGCAGGTCTTTAGATCTGTTTCACATCTTTAGTTATGACCAGAAATGTAGCACTACAAAGGGAACCGACTATTAAAATATTAAGAATACTCGGATTCTAAAGTCTTGAAGTTAAACCTTTCATAACTGAGTGATTTTAGGTACTATCAGGTATGAGGGACACATATGGTTCTTGCTTCCCAGGAGAAACTAGTACTTTCTGATGGAAACAATTTGACGTCTTTAAGCTCTTTCCTATTCTTTGGTTATGACCAGAAAATGTACAGCAACGGGAGACATGACATTAAAATTATATAAAATACTCCTGATTAAAGTCTTGAAGTTTAAGCCTTGCATAACTTGTTGAGTTTGGGTCCTATTTCAGGAATGAGACACATAGGCGTCTATTCAGGAGAACCAGTACTTTATAGCCTGACGGGAAAAGCAGTTTGAGAATCTCTTCAGATCGTGTACACATTCTTTAGTCTATGACCACAAATGTGTACACGCAAACGGAGACCCGACATATAAAAATCTTAAAATACGATATTAAATAAAGTCTGAAGTTTAAGACCTTCCATAATGGGGAGTTTAGGGTCGTATCAGGATGAGACACATATGGTTCTGTTCAGGAGAAATAGTACTTTCCTGAATGGAACAATTTGAGATCTTTAGATCTTGTCCAATCTTTAGTTATGACATGAAATGTACCAGCGAAGGGGAGACCAGACATAACTTGTTAGAATTCTCTGATTTAAAGTCTTGAAGTTTAAGCCTT
>JAHHUM010002312.1:495233-497890 GCA_036173005.1 Crenichthys baileyi
CCAGAAATGTACAGCAACGGGAGACCCGACATTGAAATATTAAAATACTTTGATTAAAGTCTTGAAGTTTAAGCCTTCATAACTTGGTGAGTCCAGGACCTATCAGGGTGAGACACATATGGTTCTGTTCAGGAGAACCAGTACTTTCTGAAGGAACCAGTTTGAGATCTTTAGATCTTTCCATTCTTTAGTTATGACCAGAAATGTACAACAAAGGGAACCCGACATTGAAATATTAAAATATTTTGATTAAAGTCTTGAAGTTTAAACCTTCATAACTGAGTGAGTTTAGGTCCTATCAGGATGAGACACATATGGTTCTGTTCAGGAGAACTAGTACTTTCTGATGGAACCAGTTTGAGACCTTTAGATCTTTCCATTCTTTGGTTATGACCAGAAAGTTACAGCAACGGGAGACCCGACATTGAAATATTAAAATACTTTGATTAAAGTCTTGAAGTTTAAGCCTTCATAACTGAGTGAGTTTAGGTCCTATCAGCATGAAACACATATGGTTCTGTTCAGGAGAACTAGTACTTTCTGATGGAAACAGTTTGAGATCTTTAGATCTTTCCATTCTTTAGTTATGACCAGAAATGTACAGCAACGGGAGACCCGACATTAAATTGGGTTTAAAATTACTCTATTTTAAAGTCTTGAAGTTTTTAAACCCCTTTAAAAACTTGGTGAGTCCAGAAACCCCTTCAGGGGGAGACACAATATGGTTCTGTTCAGGAGAACTAAAATACTTTCTGATGTAAACAATTGAGATCTTTAGATCTTTCCATTCTTTAGTTATGACCAGAAATGTAAAAACAAAGGGGAAACCCCGACTTTTTAAAAATTAAAATATTTTTTAAAAAAGTCTTGAAGTTTAAAACCTTTATAACTGAGTGGTTTTTTAGGTCCTATCAGGATGAAAAAATTATGGTTTTGTTCAGGAGAAATAGTACTTTCTGATGGAAACCAGTTTGAGATCTATCTTTAGATCTTTTCAATTCTTTAGTTTGAACAGAAATGTACAACAGGGGAACCCCACATTAACTTGTTAAAAAATTTTCTGATTAAAGTCTTGAAGTTTAAACCTTCATAAATGAGTGAGTCCAGGACCTATCGGGTGAGACACATAAAGGTTTTTGTTCAGGGGGAACTTTACTTTCTGATGGAAACCCTTTGGAGATCTTTAGATCTTTCCTTTTTTTTATTATGACCAGAAAAAACAGCAACGGGGACCCGACATTAATATTAAAATACTTTGATTAAAGGTCTTAAAGTTTAAAGCCTTTATAAATGAGTGAGTTTAGGGTCCTATCAGCATGAAAAACAAATTTTTTTTTCAGGGGGATCCAGGCTTTCTGATGGGAAACCAGTTTGAGATCTTTAGCTTTCCATTCTTTTTTTATGACCAAAATGTACCAGCGATGGGGGACCCGACATTAACTTGTTAAAATACTCTGATTAAAATCTTTGAAGTTTTTAAGGGCCCTTCATAATTTGGTGAAACTTAGGTCCTATCAGGAAAAGGGAAAACATATTGGGTTCTTGGGTTCAGGAAACGAGTATTTCTGATGGACCAGTTTGAGATCTTTGATCTTTCCATTCTTTATTTTTACCAGAAATTGGGACGTGACCTTTAGGGCCCGACTTACTTGTTAAAAAAACTCTTTTTAAATTTTCTTTGAAGTTTAACTCCTTTATACTTGGTGGGGTTTCCCGGCCTTTCAGGGTTTAGACCACAATGGTTTCCCGTTCAGGGGAACCCCGACTTTCGATGGAACCAGTTTGAGATTTTTTAGATTTTTTCCCTTCTTTAGTTTTGACCAGAAATTTTACAGGCAACAGGGGAACCCCAAAATTTGAAATATTAAAAAACTTTTGATTAAAATTTTAAAAGTTTTAAGCCTTCATAAATGATGAGTTTTTGGGCCTATCACCCTGAAACAATTTTTGTTTTTTCATTTTTGATCCAGGGGCTTTCTGATGGGAACCCAGTTTGAGATCTTTAGATCTTTTCATTTTTTTGTTATGACCAGAAATGTAAAAACACCCGGGGGAACCCCACATTTAATTTTTAAAATTCCTGGATTAAGTCTTGAAAGGGGTTTTTTGGGACCCCAAAATAGTGGGGTTTTAGGTCTTCCCGGATTGGGACTATATGGTTTGTTTTGGGGAAAACCCGTACTTTCTGATTTTAACCCGTTTGGAAAATCTTTAGATCTTTCCATTCTTTTGTTATGACCAAAATGGTCGCAACAGGGACCCGACATTGAAAAAATTAAAATACTTTTATTAAAATCTTGAAGGGTTTTAAACCCTTTATAAAATTGGTGAGTCTGGTCCTATCAAGGGGTTTAAAACAATTTGGGTTCTGTTTTAGGACCTATAATTTTTTGTTTAAAAAATTTTTAGGTTTTTTCAAACTTTTCCCTTCTTTATTTATGACCCAAAAATGGGAAGGGAACAGGGGACCCGACATTGAAATTTAAAAATATTTAGATTAAAGTCTTTTAAGTTTAAGCCTTGATAACTGAAATGGTTTAGGTCTTTTTTCGCTGAAACAAAATACTTTCTGTTTAGGAGAAACCCGGGGCTTTCTGATGGAAACAGTTTGAGATCTTTAGATCTTTCCATTCTTTAGTTATGACCAGAAATGTACA
>JAHHUM010002312.1:497900-667087 GCA_036173005.1 Crenichthys baileyi
CAGGTAAACACACATTACCTAAAACCTAATGAATTTGTTTTTAGTTGTTCTCTAAGGTGAGCCTTAAATTGTCACATCTTACCATAATGTATCTGAACAACAAATATTTGCTCAAAATATCAGATTTCTGTTTAGAAAAGGCATTTATTAAGAAACTTTGCCCTCCCCAGCTGTGAAAACATTTAAATACCATTGAATTTTACAAAAAGTTAATTTTGAAGGATAAATCAGGTACAGAAAATTTATATCAAATGGTTTTTCACGACATTATTTTGTGGTCATTCTGACATATTGTTCTGTCTCTAAGTGATCTTATTTATGCTTTGAGTTGCTCAGTGTGTGTTCAATAGTGCTTACAGTTTATTGATTTCTAATAAATCGGCTTTGCCCCTATATAAATCATAGATGATGCATTAGCCTACGGTTAAAATCCAGATGATTATGATGATGTTTTCAGAAACCGCAGTGTGTGTGGACACTAAAGAGGGTCCTCTGGACGTCCTGAAAATTCAGCTGCAGGAGTTTGCAGCGCTGGTCGTTGGAGCAAATGATGGAGGTGTGTACTCACACACAAACATTTCTGTCTGAAGAAAATAATCTGCAGGTCCAAGCAAATCTAAAATGTTAATATCTGTTCATCAAGTGTTTCTGTAAGTGTCCTGTTGGTTTTGTACCCTCAGAGATGTCGGCCCATCTATCCAGGATCTCTCACACTCTGAACGTCATCTTCCCTGGTTCTCCTGATGAGGTTACAAGACAAAAAGCCGTCACACTGAACACGGACATTCCCCAGCTACCTGAGCTTCATGTAAAAGTATGCTTTTATTTAAAAAACGTTAAACAAGTGTTCTTAGGCTTAAATAGTAAGGTGTGCTGTACTGAAGCATTTAAGATCTTGATCTAAGACATCACTTTGTTTAATCATCAGGTTGTTAATTTAATTCTGCAAAACTTCTGTCAGTGCCTATTAAGTGCATCCCGAGGAAATCCTCCAAATAAGTAAGTGGAATTTCTTTAATGAACTTTCTTTAAGTACAACACATGAAAGAGGATTGGTTGAAGTAAAGAAATTACAATATTAAGGGATTTTTTGGAGATATGCCAATCTTTGTTTTCTTCTCAGATTTTTATTTTCAGTAAATACTGACATGTTATCCTTTTTAAACTTTAAATTGGTTTCTTGATTTTGATTACAAAGCATTTGTTTTCCTAAATAGTCCAAAACCCAAAAATAGTAATTGTATTGATATGCAGGGCATACAAAACATTCAAAGCAATACACTAGATTAGATATTCATGGCAATCCTTAGAAGGTAACTGGACATTTTTTTCTTGTTTCTTGAAGACTATTCATCTCTCATTCAAAAATCTTCTTCTGAACATGGTTGGTAGAATGTGATTTCCAAGTTGAACAACCACACCTATAGGGCTGTTAAGGACATTAATGCAGCCGACAATACTCACATTCGTCACTGACCCTCTATTTGGTTGAATATTTAGGTTGTCTCTGTGAAATGCTTCCTAATGAGGCTAGCATTTGGATTGTTTTAGTCACAAGTATCCAGGTCTGAAAGGAGTTCGTGCTGTATTGTAATGTTTTAGAAAGATAAAACGTGAGGCCATCTCCCCTAGTTTAGTGTTGTTTTTTTTTATACTTAATGTAGAAGGCTGTCTTGACCCAATGAGCTAGCTCTTCTGTATTGTACAGAAGTACTCATACTTGTCATCTTCCTCTCATCCGAGACCGGATCGAGAGGGCAGCAGTCTAAGCAAAGACTCCTTCTCCCTAGACATCTCTTGCAGCTCCTCATGGGGAAGCCCAAGGCGTTCCTAGGCCAGCTGAGACACAGTCCCTCCAGTGTGTCCTGGGCCGTCTCCTGGGCCTCCTCCTGGTGGGATGTGCCTGGAACACCTCCCAAGGGAGGGTGTGGTGGCTGATGGCTGGAACCTGGTAGCAGAGCCTAGAGGCTGATGGATAGAGCCAAGATAAAGCTCTGTCAAACCTCCCGTACTCTTCTAGCCTACTTCTGCTTGTCCGGTTGCACTCAATATTGATGCCAGGGCACCCTGTGATATGACTGTTGGCAACGTTAAAGAGACTTTAATTCATATGGATTATCAACATGAGATTATCAACATTAAGATGGCGCCGACGATGGCAGCCTCGTAGCTTCGCTCTCTCCTTTTTTTGTATTTTGTGTGTTTATATGTTTTTCGAGCCACAGTACTGTGGTCTCGGCCCAATTCGGTGGTCTCATTCAGTAGAGGGGAAAACTTCTCAACATCAGAGAGTCCCTCTTGGGATTTTTTTCACCATCTTTAACCATCCGAGGTTCACTGAGTTTCTGGCAAGCGGGCGGCGGCACTCTACGGGATACTGCGCCGGGGGCGTCGGGGGGGGAAAGCGGGCTGGCGCCCTGGTAAAGCCCCGCAAAAGAGGACTTCGCACCCCCCTGCCTTCAATACATCTGGAAAATGCCCCGCTCTCTAAGCAACAAGATGGACGAGCTATTTTTTTCTCCCCGGTTTAAAAATCGAACCAGATCAGCGGTTCTCTGCTTCACCGAGACATGGCTGAGTGACAACACCCGGGACCGCGCACTGCGGATACCGGACTTCCAGCTGTTCAGAGCGGATCGCAGCGGGGGGGAAAGCTATCAGGGAAGAAGCGGGGAGGGGGAATCTGCTTTATATAAACGAAGCTTGGTGCAGAGACATAAAAGTGCGGGGGGAAACATGTAGCCCGGATCTGGAGTCTTTTTCCCATAATCTGAAAAATTTTTACTCACCGAGAGAGTTTTCCCTTTCATAATAATCGGCTCATATTTTCCTCCGCATGGCTGCACTTCTGCCGCGGAAAAAACATCTGCTGAGCTGATTACAGACGTGGAAAAAAAAACCCCGACTCTTTATCATAATAGGGGAGTTTTAACAGCGCAGATTCTCTAATGAGCCCCCAAATACAGACAGCATATTAAGTGTCCCACCACAGACAAAAACACAGGACCACTGTTACACAGTTTTTAAGGACTCAACCATGCTTTTTACCAGGGCTGCTCTGGGACTTTCGGATCATTGCCTTTCCACCTCATCCCAAACCCTACAGACAGAGACTAAGAGCTTCCAACCCCCCCGGGTTCACACTGTTAAAAAGTGGACTGAGGAATCAAAGCAGATGCTACGGCCCTGTTGAATGCACAGACTGGACTTTTTTTGAAACCTCAGCCAGGGATTTAAACCAAAAAAACTGATGTGGTGACATCATACATCAGTTTTTGGGAACATGTGTGTGCAGACCCAAGACCTTCTGCACCTTTGGGGGAAAAACAAGCCATGGTTCACTCCCCACCTCAGGAATCTGCGCAGGGACAAGGAAGAAGCTCACAGCAGTGGAGATTTGGGAGCGGTACAGGCAGGCCAGGAAAACAGACTTACAAAGGAGATCAAAGCAGCCAAGAGAAGCTACAGTGAGAAGCTGAAAAAAAGCCTTTCTACTGGTGACACTCCGGCTGTATGGACTGGTCTGAGAAAACCGACTGCCTACAGAAGCCCCACCACCCTTCCTGAAAAAAAAGTCCTCGCCTGGCCAACCGTCTGAATGGCTTCTACTGCAGACATGACAAGAAAACCATTCACACCTCAAAAAACCCTCCACATCCCATTCAGGAACAGGTTCGACCAGCAAAGCAACCAACCCCCTACCTTCGATCCTCTGCCTGCACTAAAGATCTCTGAGGATGATGTAAACAGGCTCTTTTCAGCGCATGAAACCAAAGAAAGCGGGGGACCTGATAACGTTCCCCTTTTGCCTGAAAGCCTGTGCAAATCAACTCGCTCCCAATCTTCACCCGGATCTTTAACAAGTCACTGGAGAAGTGTGAGGTCCCCTTCCCGTTTCAAACGATCCACCATCATCCCCGGTGCCCAAAAAAACCCACATCCTAGGATTAAATGACTACAGGCCTGTAGCCCTGACGTCTGTGGTCATGAAATCCTTTGACGGGGGTGTTTAAAGCACCTGAAAGACATCACAGGCCCTCTACTGGGACGCCCTGCGTTTTCGTACCGAGCAAAAAGGTCGGCAGATGATGCTGTAAACTTGGGTCTACACTTCATCCTGAAAAACCTCGACCACCCAGGGACCTGCGCCAGGATCCTGTTTGTAGACTTCAGCTCGGCCCTTCAACACCATCATACCAGACATCCCACCAGAAGCTCACTCAGCTCAACGTCACAGCCTCCACCTGTCAGTGGATCAACAGCTTCCTGACGGACCAACAGCAGCAGGTAAGACTGGGAGCATCTTCTCCCGAACCAGATCAATAAGTACTGGTGCCCCCCCGGGGTGTGTTCTCTCCCCACTCCTCTTCTCCCTGTACACAAATGACTGCACCTCAGCGGACTCGTCCGTGAAAAACTCCTAAGTTTGGGCAGAGGGGACACCACTGTCATTGGACTGATCCAGGACGGTGATGAGTCTGCATACAGACAGGAGGGGGGATCGGCTGGTACACTGGTGTAGTCAGAACTGCCTGGAACTAAACCCACTCAAGGACTGTGGAGATGGTAGTGGACTTTCGGAAAACACCACCTCCATACACCCCCTCACCATCCTCAACAAAAACCGTGCGGCTGTGGATCACTTCAGGTTCTTAGGAACCACCATCTCTGAGGCCCCTGAGATGGTCTTCACACATAGACACTGTTCCAAAGAAGGCCCAGCAGAGACTGTACTTCCTGAGGCAACTCAAGAAGTCCAACCTTCCACAGGAGCTGCTGGTCATCTTCTACACTGCCATCATTCAGTCTGTCCTGTCTTCATCCATCTCAGTTTGGTTCGGTTCATCCACAAAACTGGACAGGTCCAGACTGCAACGAACAATCAGGACTGCAGAGAGAATCATCAGGGCTGACCTTCCCTCCATCCAAGACTTATACAGGTCTAGGATCAGGAAAAGAGCTGCTAAAATCTCTGCAGACCCCACACACCCTGCACATAAACTGTTTAGAGTTCTGCCTTCAGGCCGACGCTACAGAGCGGTGTTCACAAAAACCAGCTGCCACGGAGACAGTTTCTTCCCCCAGGCTGTTTCTCTGTTGAACATTCAATAAAATACAAAACAACAGCATACAGATGTTGCAAATGCACCTTTTTATTTATATATGTGTATATTGTACATTGTAAATATGTATATTCTGTAGTGCAAAAACAAAAACCAAAGAGCAAAGTGTACCGAAGTCAAATTCCTTGTTTGTATGTACAAACTTGGCAATAAAGCTGATTCTGATTCTGATTCTGAGAAGAACCCTACTTGCGCTGCGAAAAACAAGGTAAACGCAAGCCTCTACAATAACCTAAACAGCCTCCCTGATACCAGATAAATGGGTATTACAGCTAGCTCTATCTTCGGACTACGCCAACGTACATACACAAATTAACACAATCCCTGAACCTGGTGTCCACCGCCAGGTTCGGATTACCGCTGTGACAGGCACCACAGACCGCATGGCCAGAGCTACGGGCAGCAGAGGTGGAACTCTCCCAGAGATGGGAGTTGAATATATCCCTGGCTAAGGGCTCCGCCAGACGTTCCCAGCATACCCTCACTATATGCTTGGGCCTGCCAAGTCTGTCTGGTTTCCTCCTATTCCAGCAGATGCAACTCACCACCAGGTAGTGATCTTTGGACAGCTCAGCGCCTCCCTTCATCCGAGTGTCGAAAACATGCGGCTGAAGGTTCGAAGACATGACTGCAAAGTTGATCATCGACCTCCTTCCTAGGGTGTCCTGGTGCCAAGAGCACTTATGAACATACTAATGATCGAACATGGTGTTCATTATGGACAAACAGTGACTGGCACAGAAGTCCAATAACTAAACACCACCCTGGTTCAGATCAGAGAGGCCATTTCATTTGAATTAATTTAGGAGTTATCTTGTGTTATGAGAAGAGAATCTTCCACACATAAACCCAGTTTGGTCCATAGATATTATGTTTGATTGAACCTTTTATAGACGCTGAGCTAAAATTTTTGACAGGATCTTTACATCAATATTTAAAAGTGAGACAGGCCTATAACTGCTACAAAGGAGGGGGCCTTTGCCTAAGAGTGAGATTGAGGCCTCCAAAAGGGCGGAGGGCAGGCAACCCCTTGTAAAGGACTCATTATACATTTTCTGAAGGGCTGGCACAACAGAGCTAGAAGAGAGCTCAAAAAATTCAACATTGAAGCAATCAGGGCCTGTGGTTTTAACATTCTAAAGTGAAATAATAGCTTTATGTAGTTTTTTAACAGAAATGGGCACACTTATTTTCTGACTCAAATTCTCATCTATTTTAGGGAAGACAATCTTATCCAGGGGGTTATCCCCATTCCAAACATCTGGTGAACATTGTGAAGAGTAGAGGTCTGCATAGAAAGAATGAAAAATCTAATTGATTTCTGTAGGGTCTGAGGTACCTTTGTTAGTAGAGGAATTAATTTCTGGAATCAGTCTGGACTGTAGAAAGAAAAACCACTACGCTGTGCCGCTAGCAGCTGATAACCCCAAATCTTGAACAAAAGCTCATAAAACTCCAAGGCAGGAGCTCGGTGGAAAAACCCCAAGGGTAATAAAATGATGGAACGAACAATGGAGTGGCCAGGCCACGAGGTCCAGACTGTTTCTAATGAAAAACTTTCAAAGTTCAGCCTTAACCCCTGAGTGATTGGCGATCAGCAGGACAAACGCATCCAACTTCAGCGCATCCGCTCGTTGCACTTTCACACTATTCAAACAGCAAATCAAAACAGTTCAGCATAAAACACTTCAATCAATATTGCATGCAACAATTCAATTCAGTTTATTTATATAGCACCAATTCACAACACATGTCTCAAGGCACTTCACAAAACTCAGGTACATACATTCCAATTAATCCTAACCATTGAACAGTGCAGTCAGAGTTATTTATTTATTCAAATTGGATAAAAAGTATTTCTATCTAAGGAAACCCAGCAGATTGCATCCAGTCAGTGACTTGCAGCCTTCACTCCTCCTGGATGAGCATGTAGAGACAGTGGACAGTCACTGGTGTTGACTTTGCAGCAATCCCTCATACTGAGCATGCATGTAGCGACAGTGGAGAGGAAAAACTCCCTTTTAACAGGAAGAAACCTCCAGCAGAACCAGGCTCAGTGTGAGCGGCCATCTGCCACGACCGACTGGGGGTTAGAGAGAACAGAGCAGAGACACAAAGAGAACAAAGAAGCACTGATACAGGAGTACTTTGTATGGGAAGGAAAAGGTAAATGTTAATGGATGTAGCTCCTTTAGTCGTTTCATCTAGGAGAGAAAGACAGCTAAGAAGATGAACTCTGAGCCAGTTTTCAAGTTTAGAGTCTGAAAGAGAGCACATAGAGTTAGTCACAGTAAAAGCTCAGCCAGTAGCCATGTCTAGGAGAGAGAAAGGGTTAAACACTGAAAGACAGGGCCATGTGGATCATCGGTAGAGGGTGAGCATTAAGTTGTTGCCAGCAGAAGCTCGGACGATGCCCATCTCCAGAAAGGTGTCACAGGTAGACACAGAGTCAGGCCAGGTGTAGCTTCTAGGAAGAGAAAAGAGAGAGAACAAAGTTAAAAGCTGAAATAACAGCAAATAATACAAAATTGAAGAGTAGTGTGAGAAAGTAGCGAAGAGGGTGAAAGTGGTCATTATGTCCTCCAGCAGCCTAAGCCTATAGCAGCATAGCTACAGAGATAGCTCAGGATAACCTAAGCCACTCTAACTATAAGCTTTATCAAAAAGGAAAGTTTTAAACCTAGCCTTAAAAGTAGACAGGGTGTCTGCCTCACGGACTAAAACTGGGAGCTGGTTCCACAGGAGAGGAGCCTGATAACTAAAGGATCTGCCTCCCTTTCTACTTCTAGAGACTCTAGGAACCACCAGTAAACCTGCAGTCTGAGAACGAAGTGCTCTGTTAGGAACATATGGAACAATCAGATCTCTGATGTATGATGGAGCTAGATCATTAAGGGCTTTATATGTGAGGAGGAGAATTTTAAATTATATTCTGGATTTAACAGGGAGCCAATGAAGGGAAGCTAAAATAGGAGAAATATGATCTCTCTTTTTAATTTTCATCAGAACTCTTGCTGCAGCATTTTGAATCAGCTGAAGGCTTTTAACTGCATTTTGTGGACATCCTGATAGTAAAGAATTACAATAGTCCAGCCTTGAAGTAACAAATGCATGGACTAGTTTTTTCAGCGTCACTCCTGACAGGATATTTCTAATTTTGGCAACATTCCGGAGATGAAAGAAGGAATCCTAGAAACCTGTTTAATATGGGATTTAAATGACATGTCCTGGTCAAAAATAACACCAAGGTTTTTTACTTTATTATCGGAGGTCAATTTAATGCCATCCAGGTTAAGTGATTGACTAAGCAGTTTCTTTTTTAAAGACTCCGGTCCAAAGACGACAACTTCTGTCTTGTCTGAATTTAGAAGCAGAAAATTTAAAGTCACCCAAGTTTTTATGTCTTCAAGACATGCTTGTAGTCTATCTAACTGGTTGGGCTCATCAGGATTTATGGATAAGTAAAGCTGAGTGTCATCAGCGTAACAGTGAAAATTTATTCTATGCTAGAGACTAAATGTACACCCTTCAATCAAACAAGGTGTGAAATTTTTGACAGGTGGCGGGACTTCCGGCGGCATAACCGGATATCGTCATTAACCGGATATCGTCATTAACCGGTGTTCACCAAGAAGCAAATTTTTTTTAAATTTGTAGTTTTTTTGATTTTTTTTTACATTTAAAAAAAAAAACATGTAGTTTCTCCACTTTAAAGGTCACTCAGGTTAATGCAGGCACGTCACAAAAAATTTCTGATAAAAAAGAACTGCGTTTTTTTTAAAGGGGGTTTTTGATGGATTTTTTTCATCTACAAAACAAAAAAAAAGTAGATACAGAACCTTTTTTCCCTCTGCTCAAATTTTTTGAGTAATATAATCTGCACCAGCAACTTATAGAGATGATCTAAAAACAGAGAAAAAAAGAAAAAAAAAGTTAAAAAGTCCCCAAAACGGGAAAATTATCTAAACTTTTATGAGTGCTCAGTATGTTGTTTCCAAATTAGAAATGGATTCCACAGCTAAATGCCTTAATATCAATATCAAATATCAAATCAATAGAGACTCCATTGGGTAAAATGGATGATAATTTTAGTTACCTTAAGCTTTTCTTTTTTCATCTTAGAGCAGTAGTTATTGAGGATTTAGAGAAAACTGTTTTCTCCTCATCCCACGTGGGAGCCAGAGGTTGTATCCTGTAGGTGTGGTCTATGTTAAACATAAAAAATAAAAGTTATAAAGTCCTCAGACATGTCACTGTTTATTGAATTAAGGCAGACATGCGCAGCTGTTTCTTGTGAATTGTCTTAGACAAAGTCTTCACACTGACTGTAGTCAAAGTAATTCAGATGGCCGTGTTCATTCCTGACCCAAAGTGTCGAGCATCTTCTCAGTCAATACACATCCACTGTTTATTGAATAGGTGATCAGACCTCAGACATGTCACTGTTTATGGTGGATTGACTCAGACAAAGTCTGCACACCGACTTTAGTCAAAGTAATCAAGAGGACTGTGCTCCTTCCTGACCCAAAGTGTTGAACATTGTCTCTGACAATTCACATCCCCTGTTTATGGAATTAATGCGTCTGCGGCCAAGGGGCGTAGCCATGCACGCTGATTGGTTGTTGTCATTAGGGGGCGAATCTAGAATCAACGAATTAAAAAAACAGAGGGGCGTGCTTCAGTGTTTTGTTTTGAATACTAGCAGAAAACGCTGCAATTTACTTGCAACATTCGCTGGAAAAGAAACCTCGTAAAAAAACAATGGTTAGAGAAAAGAGATTTTTTTCATAAACCGGGGAAAAAGCAAGGCGTGCGAGATGATGAAAAACCATCTCACATCAAACTTCCTCATCTGAGATACCTATCGGAATTCCTATCGTAAAAACTCTGCAGATGATGATCCAACTTCACCAACAACAATGGATAAAAAACAGGCCTCAGGGTAGCTAAGACGTACGTCTCTTCTGTGTGAAACCCCCCCAGTAACCGTCTACAGGCATACGCGCCGTGAATTTGGTGCCCAAAGAAATCAACATATTACCTATGCAAGGTACAAAGGTCCCCCATTCGACACTCTGCAGGAAAGAGTGGTCTTTGGAACCATATGGCCTGAGTGGTAGGGGGGGATATTTTTCATGTAGAAATAGGAGAGCTCTGCCTGTATCAGTTGGATCAAAAAGGGTATTTAATGGATCATTGCTCTGTGTACTCTCACCCACAACGACTGGGCTGTGTTACGGCTGGCATCCCACACCTTAACGAAAACCCCTGAATCAGTCTCAGTGTACGAGAGGGAGGATGAAGATGAAAGCTCCCCCCGACCACAAAAAAGGTGAGAATGTCCCCCTCATCCTTCCGATGTTGAAATAGCTGCGAGAGAACCCTCTCTTTAGTGCAGTGTGGGAAAAAAAACCACAGCAAATGGCCGCTGGTTTTTTCAGGCCAGCAAAAAAAGAACAACTAGACGATCCCCTCAGATCCTTTTTGTGTTGGAGGCATTCAATCAGAACTGCGGTGTATTCAAGACAGTGCTGGCTCTACCGTATGATGCTTGGGCTGAGAAAGAATGAAATCCGGACAGCGTCTTTCAACTTTTCTGAAACTCATGCTGCTGGACTGATGTTATGTCAGTGAAAAAAATGCTGACGTTCCCTGTTGTGGATCTAAAGCCACCCTCTTTTGAGGGCCCACCCCCCTTTTTAAGATCCTCCCCCTTCCTGCGCTATATATCAGGTCTAACTGCGAGCTCACAGACTCTTCTTCACAACGGCGGGCAGCAGACTTTGAGAATGTATGGGAGCGTACGGGAAAACACCATACTGGGACCTCTACAACCAGCAAGAAGAGACCCTCTTCTCTCCTGAGCATGATGAAAGCTTCAACACCGGGCTGTATCATCCACCTTCTCCAGACCTCTACTCACCAGCCACATCATTGTCGCAGCTCTCTGAACCCTCTTCAGTCCAGGCACACCTACTGGATACAACCTCAGATCATATCATCCGCCCTTTTTCCCACCTCTATTCACGCTATGCGTGGCTGAGTCTGTACACACAGATATCCAATCTGAAGACAAGAGGGTGATCGTGGAGGACGAGGCAACTATCAGCTACTCACCCTCCCCACAACCCCAGACCCGATACCTACCCCTTAGCCTTCACCCAAAGGAGGGGGAGAGTAATCAGGGGTGATGAAATTGACGGTTGGATTTCAACCGCTCTCATCAATACGGTGAAAACAGCGATACTTTATTATTCAACATAAACCTGTTTGAAGTATCTCAAAGAAACCTGTTTCGGGTGCATAACGAGCCACCCGAGCCAACGACAGCATCAGTGCCGGAGATATTGGAGGGGGTATTTTCCCAAATCAACTTTCAACGCATCGTGCGACGACTCATAAAACCCCCAAGCTCTTCCTGCTATTTAAAACTTCTGACACTTCGACGCATACAAGCAGATGACTTCAGAGTGAAAACAAAAAAAATTACAGTTTTATATGAACTGAAAACAAGGCTTCCATAGTGCAATCACGGATATGTACGATAAGATGAGCGGTAATGACTGTCTCAAGCACTTTTCTTGGTTTCAGAGTGCTACGATCCGATCAGATGTTTGATGACTTGTTCTGCTTTTCTATATTCTCTCTTGGCTTTCTATTGGTATACATATATAAGTTTTTTTATAAAAAAGATTGCAATGTTTGAATTGATCTTTATTATCTGAATGTGTTTTTTTTCTGTTTGTCTATTGAAAAAGGGGGAAAATAAAAAGAAGTATAAAAAACCCTCAGGTGTTTTTTTTTTTCATTTTTTTAACAAGTAGTTGTCAGAGTGAGCATAAGACTGGTATGGCTGAAAAAAGGGTTGATGAAGAATGTGTATTACAACCCATCAATCCGGGAAGTTTTTGGGGGGTATAGAAAGGTAGGAGGGTTTTGCAAAAGAAACGGAGAAGAAGGTAGCGGTTGAAAAAGTTAAAGATTTTTTTTCGGAGAAGATACATATACTTTACATAAACCTGCAAGAATAAAGTTCCAAAAAAAACAAATTTTTGTCACCAACCACTGAGACAGTTTTCCAAGCCGATCTCTGTGACATGCAAGCTCTGGCCCAAGGAAATGACGGTTACAAATTTTTTGTAACAGTCATTGACCTCTTTTTCAAAGAGGGCGTATGTACGTGTTTTTAAGAGGAAAAATGCTGCAGAGGTGCTAAAGGCTTTTGAATGTTTTTTTAAAGAAAGTCGGGCCCTAAAAAACTTCAGACTGATGCAGGTAAATAATTTTTTTAAAAGAAAAATTTTAAGCTTCTTTTGGAGAAAAACGGTATTGAACATTTTGCCACAGCGAGTGAAGCAAAAGCTCCGTGGTTGAGAGGGTTTACCCACGTTAAAAACAAGGATGTGGAGATATTTTACTGCTAACAACACCCGGCGGTACATTGATGTCCTGCAAAATTTAGCTAGAAGCTACAACCACAGCTACCACACCAGCATTAAAATGAGCCCTATGGAAGTGACCTCAGAAAATGCCTTTCAAGTGTTTCAGAATCTGTATGGTGTCAAGTCCAACAGATATTGCAGGGCCTCAGTGACAATGTTTAAACAGGGGGATCTTGTCAGTGTTTACAGTGTATGAGCGGATACCCTGATCTCCTCCTGTATACAGACTCAAAGATTTGGATGGAGAACCTATCGAGGGTTCTTTTTACGCTGAATGACAGCATGCGGCTAAACTTGTTGTCACTGGTTAAATCGGGAGGGGACCAGAGAAAATTACGGAGTCCGACATTGTTTTGGCAAACTTACACACCGAAGCAACACTAACTTTGGTGACCTCCGATTGACGTAACCGGGTGTCATTACCGCCAACGTGAATAACATCTTACTGTATTTACGCTTATCCTTAGCCAGCAGTTTCAGGTAGTATTTGAGGGTAATATAACAAGGGTAATACTTTGGATTAATTAAGGGTGGTCCTAATTCATCTTAAGTATGCCTCACCCTGCCCAGACCTCTAAATACACCTATCCGATTTAATATAAAAAGAACAAAATACTGGAATTGCTGGAAGAGGAGAAAGCCGGACAGACTTGGCAGGCCCAAGCGCATAGTGAGAGTCAGCTGGGAACGTCTGGCAGAGCCCTCGGCCAGGGATGTATTCAACTCCCATCTCTGGGAGAGTTCCACCTCTGCTGCCCGTAGCTGTGGCCATGCGGTCTGCGGTGCCTGTCACAGCGGTAATCCGAAGCTTTGACCAGATTCTGGGGTATGTTGGAGACATAGAGTCCGAGTGGACCAAGTTCTCCGCATCTATTGTCGATGCTACTGCCCGTAGCTGTGGCCGTAAGGTCTGCGGTGCCTGTCGCAACGGCAATCCCCGAACCCGGTGGTGGACACCGGCAGCAAGGGACGCTGTCAAGCTGAAGGAGTCCTATTGGCTGTGGTTGACTTGTGGGACTCCTGAGGCGGCTGACGGGTACAGTGAGGCTAAGCGTGCCGTGGCCTGGGCTGTGGCAGGGGCAAAAACCCGGGCCTGGGAGGAGTTCGGTGAGGCCATGGAGAAGAACTACCGGTTGGCCTCGAAGCAATTCTGGCAGCTGTGCTTCGCCAACACTGTTTACAGCGGGATTGGGGAGCTGCTGACCTCGACTGGGGACATAATGGGGCGGTGGAAGGAGTACTTTGAGGATCTCCTCAATCCTGCCATGACGCATTCCCTGGTGGAAGCAGAGGCTGGGGACTCAGGGTTGGACTCTTTCATCACCCAGGCTGAAGTCACCCAGGTGGTTAAAAAGCTTCATGGTGGCAGGGCTTCGGGGATGGATGAGATCTGCCCTGAGTACCTCAAGTCTCTGGATGTTGTGGGGCTGTCATGGTTGACACGCCTCTTCAACGTTGCGTGGTGGTCGGGGACAGTGCCTCTGGACCGTCAGACTGGACTACCACCCCAGTCTGCCAGTCCAGAGGTTCTGAAGAAAATAGGGGGGAACCAGACTGTCACGCGTCCATGATCAACTCAAAGACCGACTGGGCTGCGCGTGTCCAACTGCGCAGCCCAGTCGGTCTGTCCGACCCAAATTAATAACGATACTATATTTACAAGAGTGGATTCCTAAAGAAAAATAGTTATCCAGTAGAAAAAAACTATCAGAAATTTAGCTCTCCATGGGTCAAACAGACCCAGCTTAGCTTTAATTTAATTTAGGGATTTAGCAGATTTTGATATATGTACGTGGATTGAGATCTGGTGACTGTGGAGGCCATTTGAGTACAGTGAACTCATTGTGATGTTCAAGAAACCAGTCTGAGATGATTCGTGCTTTATGACATGGCGCGTTATCCTGCTGGAAGTAACCATCAGAAGATGGGTACACTGTGGTCATAAAGGGATGGACATGGTCAGCAACATTACTCAGTGGCCCGGCATTGACACGATGCTCAGTTGGTACTAAGGGGCCAAATGTCGCAGCAGAAATTGAGACTCAACACTTAAATCACCTTTCTTTCAAATGCTGATGTTCGTTTTGAACTGCAGCAGATCGTCTTGACCATGTCTACATGTCTAAATGCATTGAGTTGCTGCCATGTGATTGGCTGATTAGAAATTGGCTTTAACGAGCAGTTGGACAGGTGTACCTAATAAAATGGCAGATGAGCGTGTGTGTGTGTGTAGATAGATAGATAGATATATATATATATATATATATATATATATAACTTTAATAATGTTTAGATGGCCCAATCAAAGGCCACTCTAAACAAATAAGTTTTTAATCTTGATTTAAAGCAACTTAGGGTTTCAGCGCTTTTCCAGTTTTCTGGGAGTTTATTCCAGATTAGTGGAGCATAAGAACTAAAAGCTGCTTCTCAATGGTTGGTTCTGGTTCTGGTTCTGCAAGTAGATTTGACCCAAGAAGCCCTGAGAGGTCTGGGGGGTTTGATCCACTGACAACAAGTCTGTAATGCATTTTGGTGCTAAGCCATTCAGTGATTTATAGATAACAGAAGTATTTTAAAGTCTATTCTCTGAGCTGCAGGGAGCCAGGGGTAGGGACTTTAGAACCGGCGCTGATGTGCCTACACTTTCTTAGTTCTAGTGAGGACGCGGCAGCAGCGTTCTGGATAACTGCAGCTGTCTGATCCATTTTTGGGCCCAGACCTGTGAAGACACCGTTGCAGAAATCAATTCCACTAAAGATGAACGCATGAATTTAGTTTTTAAAGGGTTCCTGCTGAGAAAATTAGTCCTTTAATCCAGGAGATGTTCTTTAGGTGATAGAAGGCCGACCTTGTTACTGTCTTTATGTTCCTCTGAAGGTTCAGGTCTGAGTCCATCACTACACCCAGGTTTCTAGCCTGACTGGTGGTTTCTAGCTGTATTAACTGAAGCTGTGTGCTAACTTTTAAACGCTCTTCCTTTGGTCCAAAGATTATTACTTCAGTTTTGTTTTGATTCAGTTGAAGAAAATGTTGGCCCATCCATGCATCGATTTCTTCTAAGCATTTACCCAGCGCTTGAATGGGTTCATAGTCACACCTGACAAAAGGGACGTGTTTATTATTTGTGTTAAATCAGATGTTATTACGGGCAAAGCTTTCGGAAGGAAAGCTGTGGGTAAAACATCGAGACAGCAGGAAGAAGAGCTTAGTTGCTGTACGATTTCTTCTAAGTTTTTGTAGTTTATTTGGTGAAATTGGGAAATTTTGTCAAAATCGGTTCTAGTTGGAGACAACTTTGGTCCTGGAGTTGATGTGGATGTGCTGACTGCCCCTCTGATCTTTTGGGTTTTTTCAGTGAAGAAGTTAGCAAATTCATTGCAGGCCCTGGTAGAGTGGAGTTCAGATGCTACAGTTACAGGAGGGTTTGTTAACCTGTCGACCGTGACAAATAATGCAGGAGCATTATTAATGTTTTTGCTGATGATCTCAGAGAAGAAAGATTCCCTTGCATTTTTCAGTTGTAGGTTATATCTGTATAGTCTCTCTTTATAGATAATATAGTGAACCTGGAGTCCAGTCTTTCTCCACCTGTGTTCAGCTTTCGACACTCCTTTTCTTCTCTTCTGACTGGTGGAGCTCTTCTCCACGGAAACATTTTCTTCCCAGAAACGACTTTCACTTTAATTGGAGCAATTAAATCAATGATGTCTGAGATTTTAGAATGAACGTTTTCTACCAGCTCATCTACGGTGTTACAGGGCAAAGTGGAGGTAGAAGAGTAAATCTGGTTAAAGGTTTCAGCAGCATCTTTAAGGAGAAGATGCGTTTTCTTATGTCTCTTTGGCAAACTGAGTCATTGCAGATGATGCTTTCAAAAATAAGAGAAAAGTGGTCAGATAGGGCAACATCAGTTTCAGACACCTTGGAAATGTTTAGACCCTTAGTGATGATCAAGTCCAAAATATGTCCCTGTTTGTGCGTTTGCTCTTTAACATTTTGAGTCAAAACCAACATTTCTAAGAGTGTCACATACAGGGGTTGGACAATGAAACTGAAACACCTGTCATTTTAGTGTGGGAGGTTTCATGGCTAAATTGGACCAGCCTGGTAGCCAGTCTTCATTGATTGCACATTGCACCAGAAGAGCAGAGTGTAAAGGTTAAATTAGAGGGTAAACCCAACAGTTTTGCTAAAAAATATTAAAATGCACAAACATTAGGGGGTGACTTTACCAGAGTTCAAAAGAGGAACAAATTGTTGGTGAAAGTCTTGCTGGCGCTCTGTGACCAAGACAGAAAGTTTTGGGGATGTTCAAAAACCCCCAGGGTTTATCCGGGGTTTAATGTCAGCAAAACCCCAAGAAGGACGAACCACACCCCAAACAGGTTTAAAACTGTGGACGAAAGAGGAAGCGTCTAAAAGGGAGTTGGGTCCCAACCCCCGGTTTGTACCCAAAAAAACGAAAAACCCACAGTTTTCCCAAAAACCCACGGCAAAATTTAAAATGGGCAGCTAAAACTCCCCTGTTTCCACCAAAAACCTGTGGGCGGGAGCCCCCCAACGGGGTCAATTACCCGGCCGGGCTGCTATAGAAAAACCCTTTTGGGTTTAAACTCTGCCAATGCCAAACGTCGGTTTCAATGGTCAAGGAGCGCAAATCTTGGGCTGTGGACCATGTAGAAAAGGTTTTGTTCTCTGATGAGTCCCCCCCTCTTTACTGTTTTCCCCACATTGGGGAGTTCCCCGGTGTGGGAGAAGCCCCAAAAAGAGGGAAAACCCACCCAAAACCGTTGAAATGCCCAGAGTAAAGCATGGGGGTGGATCGGGGAGGGTTTTGGGTGCCATATCATGGCTTTCCCTTGCCCCCGGTGTTTAATTTTCATTGTAAAACCCCATGTGTTAATATAATATTAATAGTTTATATATTATATATATTATATTTTATATATATATAGATAGAAGATGATAGATAGAAATGTGTGTGATATGCATATATTAATATATATATAAATAAGCAGAACAGTTTATTTCTACCCTTAATAAAAGAGAACAAGAATAATCCTGGGTTTTCTCTTTAGACAGTTGCAAAACCCTTACCCCGGAGTCTAGCTTTTTGGAGCCCCCCTTTCCCTTGGCTCTCAGCAGTCATGATTTTATGGGTTTTCTTCCAAAAAAAATTGTTTCTTTTAAAGAAAAAAATTTTTGACATACCCCCCGAAGATGTTTTAATTTCCCATCCTCAAAAAGTGAGACAAAAATTGGAAAAATAACTGTAGAACCTGATCTGTTTTTGGACTGTTTTGACCCCTGTGGAGTTTCCCAGATTATCAGAAATATTAGCTTCATCAAAACCCTTTTCAATTTGTATTTTAAAACCCAATCCCCCCAAAATTATTTAAGGAAGTGTTCCCTCGTTTTATAACCCCCCTTTTTAGATAGGGAAAAATTTATCTTTAGTAAAGGGAAAAAGTACCACAAGCTTTTAAGGTAGCTGTGATTGAACCTTTGTTTAAAAAAACCCTTCGCTTGACGAGATGACTTAAAATTTACGGGCCCTAATCCAATTTTTCCGTTCTTAAAAAAATTCCCTTGAGAAAAAAAAATTGCTAATAAATGCCCGGGGAGCTTTTAAAACAGCAAATGACCTATTTGAAGATTTTCAGTCTTTTTTCCAGAGCCCCCAATGGGCACTAAAAACAGCTCTGCTGAAAGTCACTAAGGTTTATTTTAGGGGGCCCTTTCAGATATTGGATTGTGTCTGTCTGGTTCTGTTGGATCTCAGTGCTGCATTTGTACAGTCGATCATAATATTCTCTTAGAAAGGCTGGAATATGCTGTGGGGGAATCGGGAAAAACCCGCACTAGGGGGTTTTAAAAATCTTTTTTGGTCCCCCAATTTTCCCCATTTTGTTAATGAAAAATGAAAAACATTTTTAAAACCCCGGGGGAAATTTGTGGGGGGCCCCACAGGGTTCATTTACTTGGGCCAATTCTCTTTACTATATATATGCTCCAATGGGGAAAATTATAAAGGCAGAAATAAAATTTAAAATTTTCACGTTACGCTGATGATACTCAGCTTTAAATTATCCATAAATCCTGATGAGCCCAACCCGTTTTGATAGACTACAAGAAAGTCTTGAAGAATAAAAAAATTGGGTGACTTTTAAATTTTTTTTGGGGGTTCTAAATTCAGACAAGGGCAGGGAAATTGTCGTTTTTTGGACCCAGTTTTTTAAAAAAAAAAACTGTTATCAATTTACTTAACCCCGGATGGCATTAAATTGACCCCCGATAATAAAAATAAAAAACCCCTTTGGGGATATTTTTTGACTAGGAAATGTTTATTTAAAACCCCCCTTAACAGGTTTCCAATTTTCCCTTTTTTCACCTCCCGGAAAAATTTCCAAAAAATTTGAAAAAACCTTCCAGGAGTTTACGTTTAAAAAACTAGTCCCCTGCATTTGTTACTTCAAGGCTTTGGGCTATTTTAATTCTTTACCTTTAGGATGTCCACAAAATGCCCGTTAAAAGCCCCTTTAAAACGATTCAAAATGCTGCAGCAAGAGTTTTGATGAAAAAATTTAAAAAAAAGAGATTTATTTTCCCCCACTTTAGCTTCCCTTAAATTTGGGTCCCTGTTAAATCCCCCAATTTGAATTTTAAAAATTTCCTCCTCACATATAAAGCCCCTTTAAAGATTAGCTCCCTAAAAATCAGAGATTGGGTTGTTCCATATGTTCCTAAAAGAGCACTTCGTTCTCAGACTCAGGTTTACCCGGGGGTTTCCCGAGGCTCTAGAAGTAGAATGGAGGCAGATCCTTTTTTTATCAGGGGGCCCCCTCCCGGGGGAACCCGCTCCCATTTTTGTCCCGGGGGCGGACCCCGTCTAAATTTTTAAAGGGTTTGGCTAAAAAATTTCCTTTTTGATAAAAACTTATAGTTTGAGTGGCCCTTTGGTTATCCTGAGCATCCCCCTTATTTTACCTCCCTTTTCTCCCCTTTTTGGATGGAGTAAGGAGGGAGGGCAGGTTTAAACCTAAAAAAGGGTCGGGTTTTGGTTGAGGTGCAAACACACCCTCCATTTTGTACCCCGTATGACCCCCTCCTTTTCCAATGGGTTTTTGGGCAACTGACAGAGAGAGGTATCCCAAACCTTTTGGGTTTTTTGTATAACAATGGCCATCAGTGGGTCTTCGTGTTTTTTAAACCCCTTTCTCTCTCCCCAAAACCCCATAGCTACTGGGCCGACTTTTACTCTAACCCAAAAAAATGTGCTTCTTTAGACTCTTAAAAATTGAAAAATGGCTCAGAGTTATCTGTTCCTTCTTTTTTAGGTGGGAAAAGACCCAAAAGGGGGCACAAACATTAACATGTACTTTTTTTCCATAGAAAGACCCTGGATCAGTGCTTTTTTGTTTTCTTTGGGGTTTTTTGCTCTGTTCTCTTAACCCCCGTCGGTCGTGGGAGATGGCCGCCCCATTTAGCTGGTTCTGGGTTTTGCTGGAGGGATTTTTCCTGTTTAAAAGGGGTTTTTTCTCCCAAATGTCGCTACATGCATGCTCCGTATGAGGGATTGCTGCAAAAATAACGCCAGGGATGTCCACTGTTTTTCCGGGCCAATTTTCCCAAATTTTGGGAGGAGTTAATGCCCCCGCCCCCAAGTCCCAAAATTGAAACCCCGGGTGCCCCCAAACGGGCCCTTTTTTTCCCTTTTCCCTTTGATAGGGAAAAAATTTTTACCCAAATTTTAATAAATAAAAGAATCTGGGCCCGAAATGTTCAATGATTCGGAAATTTAAAAGGGAATGTTAAAGTACCTGACTTTTGTGAAAAGGGCTTTAGACGACGTGTTGTGAATTGTCGCTATATAAATAAACTGAATTAAATTCAATTGAATTATATAGGCGAGGAAGATCTCTCTCTCTGTGTATATACAGTACAGACCAAAAGTTTGGACACACCTTCTCATTCAAAGAGTTGTCCTTATTTTCATGACTATGAATATTGTAGGTTCACACTGAAGGCATCAAAACTATGAATTAACACATGTGGAATTATATACTGAACAAAAAAGTGTGAAACAACTGAAAATATGTCTTATATTCTTGGTTCTTCAAAGTAGCCACCTTTTGCTTTGATTACTGCTCCGCACACTCTTGGCATTAAGTTGATGAGCTTCAAGAGGAAGTCACCTGAAATGGTTTTCCAAGTCTTGAAGGAGTTCCCAGAGATGGTTAGCACTTGTTGGCCCTTTTGCCTTCACTCACCGGTCCAGCTCACCCCAAACCATCTCGATTGGGTTCAGGTCCGGTGACTGTGGAGGCCAGGTCATCTGGCTCAGCACCCCATCACTCTCCTTCTTGGTCAAATAGCCCTTACACAGCTTGGAGGTGTGTTTGGGGTCATTGTCCTGCTGAAAAATAAATGATGGTCCAACTAAACGCAAACCGGATGGAATAGCATTGCGCTGCAAGATGCTGTGGTAGCCATGCTGGTTCAGTATGCCTTCAGTTTTGAATAAATCCCCAACAGTGTCACCAGCAAAGCACCGCCACACCATCACACCTCCTCCTCCATGCTTCACGGTGGGAACCAGGCATGTAGAGTCCATCCGTTCACCTCTTCTGTGCCTCACAAAGACACGGTGGTTGGAACCAAAGATCTCAAACTTGGACTCATCAGACCAAACCACAGATTTCCACTGGTCTAATGTCCATTCCTTGTGTTGTTTAGCCCAAACAAGTCTCTTCTGCGTGTTGCCTGTCCTCAGCAGTGGTTTCCTAGCAGCTATTTTACCATGAAGGCCTGATTCACACAGTCTCCTCTTAACAGTTGTTCTAGAGATGTGTCTGCTGCTAGAACTCTATGTGGCATTGACCTGTTCTCTAATCTGAGCTGCTGTTAACCTGCGATTTCTGAGGCTGGTGACTCAGATGAACTTATCGTCCGCAGCAGAGGTGACTCTTGGTCTTCCTTTCCTGGGGCGGTCCTCATGTGAGCCAGTTTCTTTGTAGCGCTTGATGGTTTTTGCGACTGCACTTGGGGACACTTTCAAAGTTTTCCCAATTGTCTGGACTGACTGACCTTCATCTCTTAAAGTAATGATGGCCACTCGTTTTTCTTTACTTAGCTGCTTTTTTCTTGCCATAATACAAATTCTAACAGTCTATTCAGTAGGACTATCAGCTGTGTACTGTATCCACCTCCTGCACAACACAACTGATGGTCCCAACCCCATTTATAAGGCTTGAAATCCCACTTATTAAACCTGACAGGGCAAAGCTGTGAAGTGAAAACCATTTCAGGTGACTACCTCTTGAATGAGAAGGTGTGTCCAAACTTTTGGTCTGTACTGTATATATATATATAGAGAGAGAGAGAGAGAGAGAGAGACTAATGACTGGGCCTCAGCGGACCTATCTGTGAAACTCCTGAAGGTTGCAGATGACACCACTGTTATTGGACTTATTCAAGACAGTGATGAGTTTGCATACAGACGGGAAGTGGATCGGCTGATACACTGGTGTGGTCAGAACCACCTGGAACCTATCCTGCTCAAGACTGTGGAGATGATGGTGGACTTTCAGAGAACACCACCCTCACCCCCCTCAACAACACTGTCTGCTGTGGACCACTTCCGGTTCCTAGGAACCACAATTTCTCGAAACAAGAACCTTCCACAGGAGCTGCTGGTCATCTTCTCCACTGCCATCATCCAGTCTGTCCTGTCTTCGTCCATCTCAGTGTGGTTTTGGATCATCCACCAAACAGGGGCGGGTCCAGAGTGAAAACCAAAAATTTTCCCCCAGAGAAAAATCATCGGGGCTTACCTTCCCCTCCATCCGGGCCCCTATACAGGTCAAGGGTCAGGAAAAGGGCAGCTAACATCTCTGCAGCCCCCACACCCCAAAAAAAACTGTTAGGCTTTTACCTTCGGGTGGCGCTACAGAGCGCTGTCTGCTAAAACCCCCCCCCCCCGGACTTTTTTCCCCAGGCTGTTTGTCTGATGAACACTGACATTCAGAGCTGCAGAACAACACATGCAGATTGGGATGATCCCACATTACATTCTATTGTAAAGTCAAATGGTATTTATGTACATTTAAAAGATTTCTTTTTATTAGGGGAAAAAGTGTACTGGAGTAAATTCTTTTTTTCTGAAAAAATTTGGCAAAAAAGCTGTTTATTAGGCTAACAGCTACGGGTTTTCAAAAAATGAAAACCCAAGGGGTTTACTTAGCCCACAACTTACTCAGAGTTTTCACTAACCCTGCGTTCTGAAATGCAGACCTGGAAGCGCATAGCATGCCCAACAACCATTGGCCATCAGCAATGAACCAACCATGCTGCATCATGGACCAAGGCCCTACTCAGACAACATTGCATCAAAGGAGACTGTCCCCTGGTCAGGCCCTACCCCGCAGCACTGCCTAAGCCACAAATGCTTTTATCGTCCTCGCTCATGCCGCGGCTATCAGTACCCTTCTTAACCATGTAGGATCATTAGGTCGATGGGGCTACGCAGTAGTTTGCATGCTGGCACCCTGCAGCTTCAGTCCCCGGCCATCGTCCTGTCGACTCTGGTGTAGGCATGTATGCCTGATATTGTTAAATATACCTTTGGATATACCTTTGGACACCGGTGTGTTAGTGTCTGAAGTGGGCATTACTATTTTTCTATTGGCATGCAGGGTGCTTACAATGAGGGCAAGCTCCCACTCACTTAGCTGTGGAGAGGGACTTAGGCACATTCAATGTAGGCTGAGTGTCGCCGCGAATTAGTACATCCTCCCTCTCATCATGGGCAAGGGTAGCCAGTTGCTCCCATAGTATATTTATCCAAAATTATGTAACATACCGCCCTTTCTTTAACGTGAATGTAATGTTATTCTGTACATGTTTTTCATGATTCGTAAACTGCATATGTTTATGTCTTAAATATGTAATGTATACTAAAATAATTTTGCATACATTTGGGTATGTTAAAGTGTTAAAGAAGCTGAAGTAACATCCCTGTATTGTTTTCTGTGGATTGTGCAGAAAAAATTAGCAAATTCAATTTTTTTTTTTCTTTTTTATATAATTCTATATAACTTTATCACAAATGCTTACATTTTTTAACTAATTTATTACCTACTGATTTGTATGTAATTCTTTACATTTTCAGACAAAGTTTTTGGGGCTGCAGATTTGTCAGCGTGCTGCTTGGTAACAGACAGCTTCTCTCCAGCGTAATACACAGACTGTGGGATCTGTTTCACAATCAGGTACATGAATCCACATTTAAACTCGGCTGTTCAGCCTGCCTCTTCCCTGGTTGACATATCAATATTATTCTATAGCAGTGGATGTTTAAATCAATTCATTTTAATTTTATTTATATAGCGCTAATTTTCAACACATCATCTCAAGGCTCTTTACAAAAAACAAAGAAGTTAATTCAGTCTTAAGCATACAGACTGATTCAAAGTCAGTTGCATCCATTCCAGTTAGCTCCCAATTTTCACACAATGCAGTTAGAATTAGTTTATTATTGAAATTGGTAAAAACAGTGTATTATGGAATCCTTGCAGACTACATTAATTAAAAATATATAAGCTTTTTTTTATTTGTTACATTCATATGATAACTCTTAAACTTCTTCTATCCAAAGGCAGCTTCACTGAGTGCAGTACACATACTTGGCCTGGCAGCCTTCATGGTCCACCTTCATGCCTCCATGGCAGTCAGTCCTCTGGTTCAGTTGTTGCCACCCATGCAAATACAGGCAGTACCTTTGGCAGATGCTCTCAGCTCAGCAGTATTGTGCAACACACATACTAACATGATCTTCTCTGTCAGGTAATGTCATTCAATTCAGTTAAGTTCATTTAATCTACCCATACAGACATATTCAAAGTCAGTTACTAAAAAAATGATCCTTGTTATTAAACAATGGAGTCAAGATAAATTTATTATCACAATTGCTAAAACGTTTTCTAAGGAAATCCAGCAGATTTCTTGTCACTAACTTTGCCTGAATCCCTCATACTGAGCATGCATGTAGCGACAGCAGAAAAGAAAACGCCCCTTTAACAGGAAGAAACCTCCAACGGAACCAGAACCACGCTCAGTGTGAATGGACATCTGAGGGTCTATATTAAAGAAAAAACTAGAGAGTTAATGAAAGTAGTAGCTTCTTTAATGCTGTACTGTACCTGAGTTACAAAGTTAAACAGATAAGCTCGGAACGTGGAAGAAAGTCTGTGCCATGAAAAACAGAGAAGATTACAGAGTTGGTCGTAGCTATAGCTCATTCAAATGCTGGATTTTGCAGGATTGTCTAGTGTGTGTAATGAATCTTAGCTTTTGGTAAAACTAACAAGTCCAAACTAAAACTATTAATGTTTAAATTTGGAAGGCCTTTGGAAGAGACGTTAAATGCAGACCCATGTGCCACTAGGTGGCAGCATGAACAGGACAGATTTTTCACAGATGCTTTACCACCACGATATTATACCTTCAAATATCACATTGTGTTATTTTTCTGAACACATAGAAAATGACCAACTACAGAAAATACCTTAGCACTGTGCTTGCTTAGCAAAAACATTTTTCCACTAAGTCATCTTTTACTTGGGGATCAAACACTTGTTTTACTCATTGAGATGCAAGTCAACTACATGTGTTTTTTTTTCATCATGATTCTGCTCAACAAATTTTCCTCTGTCGCATTTAAAATTCAACTCATAAACATTAGCATGTGGATTGTAGTAGTTTAGAAATCCACAGTTGTATGAACAATGATGTCCCTGTTTTATAGTTTGCCAGATCTGCTTGTTGTTGATGCAGAGCATTTGTCTACGAGATTGCTCTTGCTGCTTTTCACCAGGTTGGTGTGCGCATGTGTGTTATCGGGCTCTGCGATGGGAGATTCTGTTCTTCTCACACAACGAGCATGGATTATCATCCGATCACAGCTCTATAAAAAGGTACAGTTTCTGTTGCTTCTGTCAGTGCCAAATTCGCGGTAAGGACTGAGTACTCTATTGGGTAACTACTATTATTTTGTTTCGTATCTTCGAAACTTTTCGTATTATACCCTTTTTTGGGGGTAGACTGGGTGTTTAGTTGTGTATCTTATTCCAAGGCTCTGCCCTGAGGCAAGAATCAATTCAGACTTTGTTTGCCCAGATGGGCAGCAGGATGGAATTAGTCAACGGCATTTCCGTGAGCGCATCACAGATGGTAAAACGATAAGGTTTTTAATTGGTGTTGGAGGGGGGGATGAAGGATGTCCTGCATCTGTGGAGGCACGCTGCCTTCCAGCAGGCTGAGCATATGTTCCTACAGTATCGGTGAGTGATCAAAAGTTTCTTCTTTTGGATATTTTTTGAAGTTATTGTTACTGTCAAAAACTGCCAGTCTGCTTATATCATAAACTAAATTATAACAGAAGCTCTGTAGCTGCCTACACATGAATAATGGCGGGCGTCATTCAAAAGGGGGGGGGGGTACGTCGGTATGGAAATGGGGGGCTAGCCGATTTAACATGTTCCCTGATGTAGATTAGAGCATGTTCGGAGCGGAGTGGGCGTGGGGCGGTACAGAGGAGACGAAGAGACGCGTGCGAAAGGCGCGCCGAGCGACGCGAGGCGGTGGACGAGTTGAAAAATCAGAACATTTGTGTTTTTGCTGTGGAGGGGGCTTTTTTTCAACTCAATCAGGGCTGTTGCTTGACTAGGTGATAGGACCAAGCGGAAAGTCAGTGATGAAGAGGGACAATCATAGAGCAGTGTGTGCGTCAAGCCAAGTTGTTGACCTCCTATTAACTTGTACCGCATACAGTGGACCTGGCCTGAGAGAAGAGTCATGAAGAAGACTGAGTAGCAGTACCCTGTGTATTTTGGCGGTCGCGCGTCATATGTTAGGGCACTAAATATCTTTATATTAGGAGATTGGACATTAAATAATTTAGCTGTTTTTTTTTATGAGCTGAGTGTATTTAGCTGCATTGAAGACGATGATGACTAGGCGTTCAAGTTTGCACGGGGATATAGCCGGCTCGTAGCTTGTGTGCGCGTCGAGGTCCGATAGTCGACTAGCGCGGGCCAGCTAGATCTTCAAACTGTGTCCTGATAGACGGAGTGACTGCTGAATCGAGCCGTCATCCAGTACGCAGCTCCTGGAATTATCTTGGTGGCGTACTTGCTCCGAATTACTGTTTTCCTCCGGCGAGAGATCTCTCGTGAACCGCAGGGACGTCACGTCGGGTGCGGGCATTTTTTCGTCTCACCACAGTATAAAACCACTCGTGATATCGCTATGAAATCCATGTCTGGCATGTTCAGTTAATTTGAAGGCAGCTGCTAGCAGTATGGAGAGGCTCCTGCTAACTTGATGCGCGGCGAAGCGCTGCGCCTTGTTGATCGTTTGGGGCACACGTAGTTCTGTGTGATATGTCACTTAGTTCGGTCATAGTAGCGCAAATGGACACTAAAATTCGCTAGTAATCTTGCATTCGTGTGAAGCGTAAATATACATTATTATGTAAGGTATTATGTAGGTATTTTTTAGGTGTGGGGGTAGGGCACCCTCCTAGGTTATTGTCATTGAAGACTTGTTCTGTAGAGAAAAGTTGAATGTGCTGACATCACACAAATCAGCATCAAAAATCACAATGTAATCAATTTATTAGCTATGCGAGCCTGGATTTGGGTCAGACGACAAATTAAAGTTGAAAAACTCACTACATGGCTGATCCTAACTTATTGATGTAATTGCGCTTTATGAGACAATCAATAATGAGGCTCGGTATTGTGTGTGGCCGTCCACTGTGCCTGTATGACCTCCTACACGCCTGGTGGCATGCTCCTGTATGGACGGAGGATGTTCGTCCGCTCGGGGATCTCTCTCGCCAGACCTGGACTAGGCATCCACCAGCTACCTGGTACAGTCTGTGGTGGCAACGTGTACTTGGGTGGATGGAGTTAGCGAGTATCATGATGTCCCGATGATGCTCTAAGTCTGATTCAGGTTCTGGGAACGGTGGCGGACTGCCTATGTCCCCGCCCGCATGGTTGCAATGTCTTCATGCTTGGAGGTAAGCTGTCTACACACTCTCTAGCCTACATGTGGTCTAGCATTGTCTCTGGCATTAGAGAACTGCTTAGCCAACGCGCACGGCAGGCATATGTCTCACCAAGGGTTTCTGAGGATCTGCATCTCGGTAGCCGATATGGCATAGGCTAGCGGTCAGGCTACCTCTGCGAGCACATGGAGGCGCCACCCTATGTGGCCTCTACATATAGAATGTCACCCGCACAGCCTTACGTGACCCACTGCCAAAAAACCGTCATGGCTGAAGGTATTATTTGGCAGGCGCTATCGGCTCTCAGTCTCCAGTACTCGGTCATCGTCTGTCACAACAATGTGTCTCAGTGTTGAACTTGCTTTCACTCTGTGGACGCAACAGGGCCCAGTTGGATTTGGGGCAATCCTGGTGTTTTCTCTGGCAAATGCGCTCGACGTCGCACAAATGGGGGACGTCGGGCCTCTCATGTACCATCCTCTATTGAGTCGTTTCGTAACGGCTTTGTGCAGACACTATGCTCATTTGTGGCCTTGCTTGAGGTCATTTTGCAGGGTGCTCTGTGCAGTGCTCCTTGCCTTTTCCTCGCCTTGCTCAAAAGGCGGCGGTAGCGGTCCTACTCTGCTGGGTTGCTTGGGCCTCTGCCATAGCAGTCCTCCTGCAGCGGTCTCCTGTGTGACTGCGGCTGTTCTGCCTGTAGCGCCTTCCAGCTCTGACATCTGGAACGCTGTTACATAGCTACAGCAACCCTGGCCACAAGGGTGTTGCTCGCATGGATGTGCGCAGTAAGCGGATAGAGCTGGCACTACCTGAGCGGCTACGTTGTGTGGGTTAGTAGTAGTCCTATGTCTCATGCTACCTACGAGTGTTAAGCAGGCTCGACAACATTTCAAAAGTGAACCATAACTATCATGCCAGAAAGCTATAGTAAGCTGAGAAGTGGTTCTGTGGTCCCCACCTGCAGAAGCCACTCCTTTATTGAGTGTGTCCTTGCTATAGATCCAGCGATTTCTCCCTGTTGTCTTTTCCATTTGAACAACAGCAGTGAAACTGATTGTCAATCAGTGTTGCTTCCTAAGTGGACAGTTTGATTTCACAGAAGTTTGATTTACTTGGAGTTATATTGTGTTGGTTAAGTGTTCCCTTTATTTTGTTGAGCAGTGTGTATATATATGTGTGTTTGTGCCTATGCATTTATATATATATATATATATATATATATATATATATATAACATACATACATACACATGGATGGATATATATAATCTGTTTTTTTACTAGATAATGTTTTTATTAATTTACTGTTTGTATATAGTTATGTTTTTCAGAGTGGCTGCATAATGAGCTAAGAGTCCAAAGAAATGAAGACGTCTTGTCGGACACTCAACGGTACGATAAGAAACTCATTGATGCCTTCATAGAAACAGTAAAAATACATGAACTGTTTCAGTATATAGGTTTAAAATGATTCATGCTCCTGTCATACACGTTTGTTCCTGATTAGAAATGGCATTGTACACTGGGATTTTGAGTAAAAAATAAAATTCAGATTTTATTCCCAATTTATCACAAAACTCAAAGTCTGAAATTACTTATGCCCTTCCCAATAATCAGTTAAAAAATCTTAATTATCCTCACAGCGATCAAACCTTTTTTTAAATCTTTGAGCAGATTTATTTTTGATGATGAGTTACTGGTCTTTGACGTTTCAAGGTCTCCTTACCAACACCCTGCATTCAGGACTTTTTAACAGGACAGACAGAGTGAGTTGACAACTGCCTCTCAGATTCTAAATGTACCTCCCCTGGTTCACCTCAAGGCTATTTCAGACTCTCCCCTCCCAAAAACCTCTCGCCACAAAAATAGCTTCTTCCTGTCTGCAGCCAGCCTCATTAACAAAGCCCTGGTCCCCCACTGACACTTTCTCCTTGCAAATAGTACGAATATTTCAGCACATGTAAATACAATTTCATGCTCTAGTTTTCTCATAACATTCTTACACAACTTGTTATGGTTTTAAACTGCGTATTTCTATACTTATTATTGTCAGCTGTATGTTAGTCTATGTTTAGCACCTTATCACCAAAGCAAATTGCTTGTACTCGTGAAACTACTTGGCAATAAATTTTTTCTTTCTGATCTGTGGGAATGCTTCTGGACTTTTGTAACATAAACAGTGTCCAGGTCTGGCAGACAGGAACCCACAATGCCCTGTGCTGTCTTTACCACCCGTGCTAAGTCTTTTCTTTCCTGTGCCGTGCAGCTCCTGTACCACACTGTCAAGCTGTGACACAGGATGCTTTCCACCTTGGCCCTGTAAAACTTTCTTAGTAGCTGAGGAGAGAGTCCAGATCGCTTTAACTTTGAGTAGAATCGGGTTTAAAGTTCTTGTCCTGACTTACAGGGTTCTAAATGACCAGGCTCCTGACTATTGGTGTCAGTTTTTAACTAAACACTCTGCTCCTAGTAGCCTTCGGTCTTAAGCTCAAAATTTCCTGGATGTTCCTCGAACAAGCCTGGAAATTAAGGGGAAAAGGGCCTTTCAGACAGTTTACCATCACAGCTTCCCTTTGCTGAAAACCAACTGAAAACTGTTTTGTTCCGTCAGGCTTTTATGTCATGATTTAATGTGCTCTTTATGTAGATCTTAATGTGTTTTATGTTGTACAATGCTTTGTGAATTTGTGTTTATGAAAGGTGCTTTATAAATAAACGTTACTTACTTAGTGACAGGACGATTCAAGGATTTTTGTTGTCATACCAGCTCACATTTACATGTTAAGGTACAAAATTCGGATTCAGGTCCTAATTCAAGCTTAATAATAAATAGTAATCAGTAAAAAAAATATGCAGCAAAGAGCATAAAAAAAGAAATATACTCAGTTAAATAGTGAAGCTGAAATTAATAGTATTCCACATTTGGTGGGTGAAGTGTTTAGTGCAGGTCGGTGTGTACTGAGAGTCTACAGGGTGCGGCTTGAGTTTAGCGGTCTGACAGCTTCAGGGAAGAAGCTGTTTCTGAGCCTGGTGGTCTTGCTCTGAATGCTTCTCAGCCGCCTGCCTGAGGGGACAGGCTGAAACGGTCTGTGTGCGGGATGGGTGGAGTCCTTCATGATGCGGAGGGCCCTCCCTGCATCGTGATGTGTAGAGGTCCAAGGGGGTGGGAAGACTGCTCCCCACAGTCTGCGCAGCCTTTACCACCCTCTGCAGATCCTTCCTCCCAGCAGCAGCGCAGCTGTTGTGCCATACGGTGATGCAGGTGTAGAGAATGCTCTCCACCGCGCAGTGGTAGAAGCTCCTCAGGACTGAGGTCCCAAGTCCAGCATTTCTCAGTTTCCTGAGGAAGTAGAGACGCTGGTGAGCCTTCCTGACCAAATGGGAAGTGTTGGCACTCCAGGTGAGGTCATTGGATATTTGTACACCCAGGTCCCTGAAGCTGGGGACCACTTCCACAGCTGCTCCTCCGATGTGCAGGGGAGAGAGAGGGATCTTGTCCCTTCTGAAATTCACTACCATCTCCTTGGTCGTCTTCACATTGATGTACAGGTTGTTTCCTCTGCACCACTGCACCAGGTGTTCCACCTCCTCTCTGTATTTGGACCATCATTATTCATGATTCATCCCAGTACTGCTGTGTCATGTGCAAACGTCACTATATGACAGCTGGGATGTCTCGCCGAGCAGTCATACGTCAGCAGAGTGAACAGGAAGGGGCTCAATACGCAGCCCTGGGGTGAGCCAGTACTGAGGGTGATGGAGGAGGAAACAGTGTTGTGTATTATGACAGTCTGAAACAAGTCCTGCTCCAACATGGGCTGAAAGGCCACTCAGGGAGGAAGAAGCCATTACTCTAAAAGCAGTGTAAAAAGCAAGATTACAGTTTGTAAATGACCTCAGGGATGAACTTTTATTTTTGGAGACATGTCCTTTGGCCTGCTGGAACTAAGATGGAAATTTTTGAACATAATGACCTTTGTTACATTTGGAGGACAAGGGGGGGAGGAATGTCAGGAGGAATGGGCCAAAATTACAGCAAACTGTTGTGAGAAGCTTGTGGTAAGAAACCCAAAACGTGTAACCAATCATACAATTTAAAGGGCAATTCTGTCAAATTCTGAGGAGATGGGAGCTTCAGAATTTAAAGAAATGTATTAACCAATCCTCTAAAAACCGCTAACAATTTTGGCTTTCAGCAAGTAGGAATAATGTTGGTAATCCTAACTGTTAAAACAGGAAAGGTTTACTCTGATTTATTGTCAGACACTGAAAACAAATGTCATTTGTAAACATTTGGTTTCAACTATATATCTGTGACTGATGACTTGATGAAGTCTATAATTTTATCATAAATCATATTTTCTAAGTCCCGGTGCATGTTGGACTCCGGCAGGGCTGCCCTTTGTCACCGGTCCTGTTCATAACTTTTATGGACAGGATTTCTAGACGCAGCCAAGGGCCGGAGGGGGTCTGGTTTGGGGACCATTGGATTTCATCTCTTCTTTTTGCAGATGACTTGGTCCTGCTGGCCCCCTCTACCCAAGACCTACAGCATGCGCTGGGGCGGTTCGCAGCTGATTGTGAAGCAGCTGGGATGAAGATCAGCTCCTCCAAGTCCGAGGCCATGGTTCTCGACCAGAAAAGGGTGGCTTGTCCTCTTCAGGTTGGAGGGGAGTTCCTGCCTCAAGTGGAGGAGTTCAAGTATCTCGGGGTCTTGTTCAAGAGTGAGGGAAGAATGGAGCGGGAGATTGACAGACGGATCGGTGCGGCTGCCGCAGTAATGGGGGCGCTGTGCCGGTCCGTAGTGGTGAAGAGAGAGCTGAGCCGAAAGCGAAGCTCTCGATTTACCGGTCGGTCTACGTTCCTACCCTCACCTATGGCCATGAACTTTGGGTCATGACCGAAAGAACGAGATCCCGGATACAAGCGGCTGAAATGAGCTTCCTCCGTAGGGTGGCCGGGCACTCCCTTAGAGATAGGGTGAGGAGCTCGGCCATCCGAGAGGGGCTCGGAGTAGAGCCGCTGCTCCTCCACATCGAGAGGAGCTAGTTGAGGTGGCTCGGGCATCTATACCGAATGCCTCCTGGACGCCTTCCTCGGGAGGTGTTCCAGGTACGTCCCACCGGGAGGAGGCCCAGGGGACGGCCCAGGACACGCTGGAGGGACTATGTCTCTTGGCTGGCCTGGGAACGTCTTGGGCTCCCCCCGGAGGAGCTGGAGGAGGTGTTTGGGGTGAGGGACGTCTGGGTGTCTCTGCTGAGTCTGCTGCCCCCGCGACCCGGTTCCGGATAAAGCGGAAGACGACGAGACGAGCATATTTTCTTATTTTTACTGTGTCAACATTTGGTTCAAAAACCATCTCCCACCAAACACAGCATTTTGGCCTGTGTACACCAACCCTTAACCATCTACAGCCCTTACTGTATGGAGACACACTCCATCCTGGCTGCCATCACAGGTTGTTTTATTATTTATGTATTTTAGTGTATCTCTAAAAATATCAAGTCCCATCCTGAATATAAAAGGTGTTTGTTTATAATACAACCCATTATTATTTTTGCTTGAGTATGGGGATGAGGGGTTTGTATAATCTACAGCATGCTATTGCCTACTGACATAGTAACTTTTTGCCATTACAAATTTTTACTTGACCACCTGGGGATGACAGTTTAATGCTGGTTGAATCATAATTACCTGAAATAATCTGAAATATGTCAGATTGAATGTCAGACACCTTAAGCATTCTGCATGCTAAGATGAGTTAAATCTTCATTAGTTGAGACACAGAGCAGAGTGTGAGGTTAAGTTAAGTTGTTATCAGGTCGTTGCTGATACATGTGAGTAGTAGATATGGAAACTTCACACAGTAGAGCATATATGTGGTATTTCTACTGTCTCAAGTTGTGATGTTGATTTCAAGAAACTTTTCAGCCTGTCCAAAAAACATCTGCAGCATCCTGGCTGAGGTGATACTCACATTAAAAATGCTACAGAATCAGATGTGTGAACAAATAATGCTGGAATGTTAAATTATTTAAAACAACTTATTTTCATATTTCATAGAAATGAATGCCATGCCAATGGGCAATTCTATTAAAAAACCTCTACTAGTAGCTGACTGTGTTAGGGTTTGGTTTCCACTGAGTTTTTCAGTACAAGGGTTTCTGTTCCTCTCTGCAGGCAGGAGTATCAGCAGTGGGCCTGTTTGGAGTTTTATCTGACTCGTCCAGAGGAGCAAGGAGGTTGTGGAGGAGACACAAAGAAGCTCTGCACTCATCTGTTTAACGCCATCATGGACCAGCCATTAAGGTGCAAATTAAACTTTCTGTGTCATTGCAATGCAAACCTTCTTTCCAGCTCAAGTCCATTCGCTACTTGTCACAGATTTGGCCAAACCTAAATATTATTAAACGATATTATTTATGGACTGTTTGGGTTTCGTATAACATTTTTTTGTTGTTGTATGGAACAAAAAGCTATGGACCTGTACTGCAAAGTAAGTGAGGCTCCAAATGTCCAAATATAGTTAATATAATATTCCCCATACTGATTTTTTTTCTTTTTCTAGCTTTAAAATAATGCAGTTATAAAGTAATGGATGGAACTTCTCAAACTCAATTTGACTGAATTTAATAGTGCGTTTCTGCCATCTGAAATGTTTTGATTGATTCAAAGTAGGAAAAGAGATGTACTGTAATTTAAAAAAAGGTAATTTATAATGTAATATTGTAATTTGATCCTTCCAGGTATTAAAGAATAATTTTGTTGTTTATTTGGTGCCAACAGTGACCTGAACCTCGAAAAGCTGAATTGTTCTTCAGGATTGTCAGGAGCAGGAACCTGTTTACCAGACCTCCTGTCCAGATTACAGGTGATTACAGCGAGCCCCTGGTAGTTGAACTTTGGCTCCTGGGGCTTGGTGAGGCTCAGCCCAAAGCTTTAGGAAGCCCCCATCTGTGTGTGCTCACCACCTATAGAGAGGAACGTATGGATTGGTTGGCATGCAAGTTGGGTGGCAGGCAGGGGTCTTTAGGGACGTGGAATGTCACTTCACTATTGGGTAAGGAGCAAGAGCTGTTGTGTGAGATTAAGCAGTACCAGCTAGAAACTGTTGGACTGACCTCTACACACAGATTTGGCTTGGGAACCCTGCTCCTGGAGAGGGGCTGGACTTACCTTGTTCACTGAGAGCAGTGGGGGTGGGACTACTCACAAGCCCCTAGCTGGGATGGATGGATGGATGGGAGAGCTTTGGGAAACATTCGGGGTTTGATTAGTTTATTTAATTCAGCTTTATTTATATAGCGCCAATTCACAAACACATGTTGTCTCAAGGCACTTCACAAAGTCAGTTCACTCAAAACCATTTAGGACGTCACATCAATAATGACCAAGAAAAAGCCATCACGCAGGAGCCTGATGGAGGTTTGATAACCAACACAACTATTAGAATTAGAATAATTATTATAACAGAAGGCAAAATATTATACAAAATATGTATAGAGAGAGAGAGAGAGAGATCTATTTATCATCAGCATAACAGTGACAATTTATCCCATGCTGCCTGATAATTTTACCTATTGGAAGCAAATATATAGTGAAGAGAATTGGCCCAAGCACTGGTCAATTGTATCAAATGCAGCACTGAGATCTAACAGAACCAGAACAGACACAAGTCCATTATCTGAGGCCATAAGAATATCATTAATGACTTTCAGCAGAGCTGTTTCAGTGCTATGATGAGCTCTGATACCTAACTGAAACTCTTCAAACAGGTCATTGCTGTGTAAATGCTCACACATTTGATTAGCAACTATTTTCTCAAGAATTTTAGATAAAAATGGAAGATTGGATATCGGTCTGTAATTTATTAAGTCATCTCGATCAAGCGAAGGTTTCTTAAGTAAAGGTTTAATTAAAGCTACCTTAAAAGCTTGTGGTACATATCATTTACTAAAGATAAATTAATCATATCTAAAATGGGGCTGGTAATCAGAGGGAACACTTCCTTAAATGATTTGGTTGGGATTGGGTCTAACATACAAGTTGAAGGTTTAGATGAAGCTAATATTTCTGATAACTCAGGAAGCTCCACAGGATCAAAACAGTCCAAACACAGATCAGGTTCTACAGTTACTTTCAATGTTGTCTCACTTGTTGAGGATGAAGTAATCATCTTCGGGAGAATGTCAAAGATTTTCTTCTTAATAGAATCAATTTTATTTTGGAAGAATCCCATAAAGTCATGACTGCTGAGAGCTAAGGGAATGGATGGCTCAACAGAGCTATGACTCTGTGTAAGTTTAGCAACTGTACTAAAGAGAAACCTAGGATTATTCTTGTTCTCTTCTATTAATGATGAGAAATAAGCTGTTCTAACTTGGTGAAGTGTCTTTTTATACAACAGTAGGCTATTTTTCCAGATTAAGTAGGAATCCTCTAGGTGTGTAGAGCGCCATTTTCTTTCCACTTTTCTAACATTGTTCCTTGAAGTACGGAGCCCTTAATTAAACCAGGGAGCCAGCCTCCGATAAATTACCTACTTTTTCAGGGGGGCTACATTGTATGATGCACCACGCAGCGAGGAAGTATGAACAAATTGACTGAACTTACAGGGGTTGGACAATGAAACTGAAACACCTGGTTTTAGACCACAATAATTTATTAGTATGGTGTAGGGCCTCCTTTTGCGGCCAATACAGCGTCAGTTCGTCTTGGGAATGACATATACAAGTCCTGCACAGTGGTCAGAGGGACTTTAAGCCATTCTTCTTGCAAGATGGTGGCCAGGTCACTACATGATACTGGTGGAGGAAAGCGTTTCCTGACTCGCTCCTCCAAAACACCCCAAAGTGGCTCAATAATATTTAGATCTGGTGACTGTGCAGGCCATGGGAGATGTTCAACTTCACTTTCATGTTCATCAAACCAATCTTTCACCAGTCTTGCTGTGTGTATTGGTGCATTGTCATCCTGATACACGCCACCGCCTTCAGGATACAATGTTTGAACCATTGGATGCACATGGTCCTCAAGAATGGTTCGGTAGTCCTTGGCAGTGATGCCTCCATCTAGCACAAGTATTGGGCCAAGGGAATGCCATTAAATGGCAGCCCAAACCATCACTGATCCACCCCCATGCTTCACTCTGGGCATGCAACAGTCTGGGTGGTACGCTTCTTTGGGGCTTCTCCACACCGTAACTCTCCCGGATGAGGGGAAAACAGTAAAGGTGGACTCATCAGAGAACAATACATGTTTCACATTGTCCACAGCCCAAGATCTACGCTCCTTGCACCATTGAAACCGACGTTTGACATTGGCATGAGTGACCAAAGGTTTGGCTATAGCAGCCTGGCCGTGTATATTGACCCTGTGGAGCTCCCGACGGACAGTTCTGGTGGAAACAGGAGAGTTGAGGTGCACATTTAATTCTGCCGTGATTTGGGCAGCCGTGGTTTTATGTTTTTTGGATACAATCCGGGTTAGCACCTGAACATCCTTTTCAGACAGCTTCCTCTTGCGTCCACAGTTAATCCTGTTGGATGTGGTTCGTCCTTCTTGGTGGTATGCTGACATTACCCTGGATACCGTGGCTCTTGATACATCACAAAGACTTGCTGTCTTGGTCACAGATGCGCCAGCAAGACGTACACCAACAATTTGTCCTCTTTTGAACTCTGGTATGTCAGCCATAATGTTGTGTGCATTTCAATATTTTGAGCAAAACTGTGCTCTTACACTGCTAATTGAACCTTCACACTCTGCTCTTACTGGTGCAATGTGCAATCAATGAAGACTGGCTACCAGGCTGGTCCAATTTAGCCATGAAACCTCCCACACTAAAATGACAGGTGTTTCAGTTTCATTGTCCAACCCCTGTATGTAGTGCCTTTCCAATCGTACTGACCACTTAAAGCGCTTTACACACATTACATTTACACACACACATTCATACACCGATACGCAATTTAAGTGCTTCGACATATGCCAGGAGGAAACTGGAATCGAACCCACAACCCTCGGATTGCAAGACAACTACTCTTCCTACGTTTTCAGATTCTTTAAAGGTTGTTACAGCATCGTCTGATAATGATCTACTATAATGAAATTGTCTTTCATGTGTGGAGTACTCAGTTAAATTAAACTCAAAGGTTATTAAGAAATGGTCAGACAGGACAGAGTAATGAGAAAATTTTATGTCTTTACACTCAATGCCATATGT
The DNA here is from genome assembly GCA_036173005.1 of Crenichthys baileyi. Lineage (NCBI taxonomy): Eukaryota > Metazoa > Chordata > Actinopteri > Cyprinodontiformes > Goodeidae > Crenichthys > Crenichthys baileyi. The sequence goes on from JAHHUM010002312.1 coordinate 535,763, forward strand.
CAGCACAAGGTCCAGAGAACGAAGACAAGGGTGGGTAGGTTTGAGGAAAACTAAGGATTAAATATTCAAAAGAGTTGTAGCTATTGATTGGTCTGGGACTGATCAATAAATCGGACTGGAAGATAGTGATAAAAGTTGGATGTAATAAACTGGTGCAACATAAAAAGGAAACAAAAGCAAAGATATTTGAAATAAGATTTGAAATCAGATTCATAAAACTTTTCATTATGTTTGTGAAGGAGCTGGTCTATGAAATGGAAGTGAGCAACCTCTCAGGCAGGTGTAGACGCAGAGCAGATCTGTGGGACTTCCTGTTTGAGATAGTGTCTCAGAGATGTTCTTCGTCTGTCAGCATCACCTCCAAGCTCAGCCTACAGCGAACACTACATGCATGGAACAGGTGCATCTCCCACACACATAATACATGGCTAGGATAAACAGTGCAACACTATAAACATATCTTTAACTCAGCAGTTGGTGTATGTGTGTTTCTCAGAGTACTCCTGGCTCTCCCTGCTGTGGTGTTCTTCAAAATAAAGACTGAAGGTGGGAGGACAACTCTGGACTGCAACATGCTTATAGAGCACATCAACCAGCATCATGTAAGCAGTTGGTTAATAGTTTTTATCTCTTAACACCGATTTGCCAGTTGGAAAACATCCATGTTCTTATTCTCATCATCAGAGGAAGGTGTGTCCTCCAGCCAGCGTGCTACCCTGCTCAATAACAGCGCACTTTTTGAAGGTGAGAACCCAAAGATCCTGCAGTGACAATGTATCCTTATTGGTATAAGGCTGCTCCCATTTGTATATGGAAACAGTGAGCCTGTTCTTTGTGTTTGCTCACCAGGGTCTGCTATGCGCCGGTGTGCAATGTGAACATCCTGCAGGGGAAGTCAACAAAGTTTTGTCTCAGATGAGCATCACTTGTCCTCTTTTCATGGTTTCTGCTGTGGTACAGTTTACTTTTCATGTAACTTTCATCTTTTACATCTGACTTAAAATATTCATAGTAGAACCAGGGTCCCTCTTCAGAAGAATAAGTCACTGTATGTGTTAATGTAATAAATACTTTTATCTAGTCAATAATTTGTTCAGCAGCAGGTTAGGCAGTACCAGCCTACCCTGCTGCTGAAGACATTTGTACGGATCTGGGGCCTCATGTCCTAATTAGTACACAGCCTTCAAAATAAAAGTTGGCGGTAGGGAGAAATTCTAAAACTTGCGCCGCACAAACAAAATCAGATGTACGATTATTATTATAGTATAAAGGAATCATGAGTAGAGAAAGCCAATGTGTCATTGCATTAGTGAGACAGATTAGCACATAACAAATAGGTTGAACATATATTTAAGGGAAATGTTTTCTATTCACTAAAGTATATTAACTTCCAGATGGGGCCCTTATAGCAGTATGGGTCGAGTCCATAGCTCTGATTACATTCCTAAGCCTATAGCAGCATAACTACAGAGATAGTTCAGGATAACCTAAGCCACTCTAACTATAACCTTTATCAAAAAGGAAATTTTTAAGCCTAGCCTTAAAAGTAGACAGGGTGTCCGCCTCACGGACTAAAACTGGGAGCTGGTTCCACAGGAGAGGAGCCTGATAACTAAAGGATCTGCCTCCCATTCTACTTCTAGAGACTCTAGGAACCACCAGTAAACCTGCAGTCTGAGAACGAAGTGCTCTGTTAGGAACATATGGAACAATCAGATCTCTGATGTATGATGGAGCTAAATCATTAAGGGCTTTATATGTGAGGAGGAGAATTTTAAATTCTATTCTGGATTTAACAGGGAGCCAATGAAGGGAAGCTAAAGTAGGGGAAATATGATCTCTCTTTTTAATTTTCATCAGAACTCTTGCTGCAGCATTTTGAATCAGCTGAAGACTTTTAACTGCATTTTGTGGACATCCTCATAGTAAAGAATTACAATAGTCCAGCCTTGAAGTAACAAATGCATGGACTAGTTTTTCAGCGTCACTCCTGGACAGGATATTTCTAATGCCACCTAATAAATATACTTGAAAAAGTATATTTATTAGGTGGCCAAGTCTATCATCTTGTAGATCTTGTAGACATTGTCTATTTAATCATTGCGTGAGTATGGTGGCCTATAGCGGCACCCAATGAGCATAAGCTTAATTCATTTTTAAATCCACCTGAAACCAAATGGATTCAATAGAATCCATCATAAGATCTAGCCTCATTGTTACTTGTAGGTGACTCTAAACATAGGTCCCCTCATGAGACTCATTTAGGTAAATCCTCAGAGCACATTTAATATTTTTATTTGTCCTTTCATGCTAAAGGTGAATCTGAATTGTTTAATTTAAATGATACATGACTGATAAGTGTCTTGGCAAACAAACCAAGGCAACGCCCGTCCATTGGTCTGGGGATGGTAAAACACTGATTACATTTCCCCTGGTTCATAAACTCCTTGCCCTGATCAGTATACAGCTATACTGATAGGTCATCCATTCACCTCTTGGTGTACAGATCAGTCATTGTCAGGACATAATTGTTACCCTGTGATGTTTCTGAGAGTGGCCTGATCAGGTCCAACCCAAGAACCTCCCAAGGTTCCTTGACCTGCAAGACATTAAATTAACAATAGTACACAATAATCAAAAATGGTGGTGGAATGTCTCTATATTACTTGTACAAACACTGTTGTGTTTTAGTCTATAGAAGTAAAACTAACTAGATTAAATGTAAAACTGGTGTCACACTTATGATGGGGTCATTAAGTTGGCAGCGGTGACATTTGACCTGATAGTTGATGCAGGCTGATGGACAATGAATTCGGATAATCCGAAACACAAGTTATACCATGTGTCTTTTGAATCCTAAAAATGTAAAAATTTCTCAGTGTTAAAGTTCTGGAAGGTACGAGCCGCACTTGATTAGTTGTACGTTTTCCAGTCATCCACATCCTTTTTTAATTGTGAGCTGGTAGTATCCAATAATAACCCTGTCTCTATTGGTCCTCTAGCCATTCTGCTTGTCAGCACCAGGATTATTGTGACTCACGCTTAAGACAGACAACTTTTTCTTGTCCGACAGAACCACAAACCGCAGGAAGTATTGGTTGGGGCCAATGTATGTTGTCTGTTAGAAGTGGGAGGATGGAATAATATGAAAACACCATATATAAATGATATGGTTTTATTTGTTATATGCACAGTCGTACACAGTAAAATGTATTTTGTATGTGCAACCAATAGTAAATGCAGTAATTCAGAAAGCACACGATAAAAATAGAAATACATATTTAAAATGATAAAAGAAATGTTATAACTGTAAAACATTATTGTCTGTAGCTCCTTTAGTGGCTTCATCTAGAGGAGAAACACAGCTAAGCAGATGAACTGAGTCTAGATTTTCATCTAAAAGACATTATTTAAAAATATTGATTGTTCTTTAATAATTGTAATGAACAGCTGATGAGATCTGTTAAACTGAGCAAAGGGTTATATCTGCTGATTTGTGTGTGGGTAGCGCTGGTGGCAGCAGTTGTCTCCACTCCTGTTTTCTCTGTGGGCTCGTCTACGTGATGGAGAGTCTCTTCCAAAGCAGCTGCAGCTCCTCACAGACTGTCGACGCTGGGCCTGCAGGTAAAAACAGGGTTCCTAGTGTCACAAAGTCATTGTTGAAAATCTCTGAGGGAGACACTACTGAAACACTCACGGTTCTCCACAGGAACATTTTCTTACTAAATAATAAATGGATTGTACTAAGCAGTGTTTTGTTGTTGTTTGTGGTCTGCAGTCTGAGTCAGGGTCTGGTGATCCAGATGCCTCCAGCTGCAGTTCTGATTTGTGCAGCCAGCCTGCATGGTGCCTACAGAGGCTGTGAGGAACAGCAGCAGAGCTTCAGTGATGTCCTGAATGCACTGAAGCCAGAGACAGAAGCCAAACACCAACAAGTGAGAATCCAAACTCAAAGATGATGTTTTTCCAACGTGTGGAGATGACCAGCTTTAGATACTGTAGAAAACTGTCATTACTTACAGAAAAGCCAAACAACTTATTTCTACTGAATTGTTTAAAAGTGCATCATGTTCTTCCTGTGTTCAGTTAAAAAGTAACGTTTTATCATGAAAATGATTTTAATAATTCAGAGGAACATGTTCAAATAAAAACCAGAGAAGTGTCTCAGACACTCTGACCAACCTGTGCTTCCATCTTTCTGAGCCTCTGTGTCAGTCTGACATTCAGAGATTAGTGTAAAGAAATCTAAAATAAATGGAATATCTTGAATGTTTTCTAATTTCATTTTACAGGTTCTTGTTTCTCTGCTCTTCCTTTACATGAAGGACTACCTGTCAGCTCTTCTGTATCCTCAGGTAACTCCAGCGGATCATGTTCACATCAGACAGATCTCACTCAGTCCTTCACCGCTTTATTTAGTTATTAGATGTCTCTTATGTGCCTGGACTTCCATTTTAAATGTTGATTGCTGGTTGAAATCAGGAGATGAAGATAAAAAGAATAACTATGATAAATCATGTTTGGTTTTTCTCTATAGGGGAAAAGTTTTGAAAAATCCAAATATTTCTGCTCAGAGCTCCTGACTGTATTGGTGAACTCTGCGGACTGGCTGCTAATCTTCAGGTCCAATGGTGAAGTTTACACCCAGCTAAAACTAGATCTAACGTTCAGGATGTTCTGTAGTTTTTAAACTCATGTTATTGTTGTTTTTCACGACCTTCAGAGCAAAACCGTTATCATTCAGTCACCCTGACGTCTTCAGATGATTGTATGCAGTTAATGCCCTGGGCTATCTGCAGGTGAGCTGTTGTTCAGGTGGATTATTTTACTTTCAGATGTTTAAAGTCCTCCCTAAAGTCCTCACACCCCTGGTAAGTTCCGGATTTTTGTCATGACTTGTCAGTCAGTCAGTCATTTTCTACCGCTTCTTCCATAGTGGGTCGCGGGGGAGCTGGTGCCCATCTCCAGCAGTCTATGGGCGAGAGGCGGGGTTCACCCTGGACAGTTCGCCAGTCCATCGCAGGGCAACACACAAACAACCATGCACACACTCATTCATACACCTAGGGGCAATTTAGAGAGACCAATTAACCTAACAGGCATGTCTTTGGACTGTGGGAGGAAGCCGTTGTACCCGGTGAGAACCCACGCATGCACGGGGAGAACATGCAAACTCCATGCAGAAAGACCCCCGGCCGGGAATCGAACCCAGGACCTTCTTGCTGCAAGGCAACAGTGCTACCAACTGTGCCACCGTACAAATGAATCATGTCAATACTACTTTTCACCTGTAGTGTGAGATTTCCTGTACAGTTATACATGTGAAATACATGTGAAAAATCAAAGACAATAACCTGCTGGTATAAGTTTGTGCGCCCTTTAGCTAAAACGTTGTTGAAGCGCTTTTTATTTCCAGCTTTCAGTCTCCTTGACCCGGTCATTTCTGCCCGCTCTGCCTGTAAAGGTTCTCCAGATCTCTCAGATTGGGAGGACATCTCTTGTCCACAGCCCTCTTCAGGGGACAGATTAAATTCTGGACTCTGACTCTGTCATTCCAGAACTTTAGTTTTCCTCTCCTTAAGTCCTTCTGTTGGGAATTTGGATGTTTACCTGGATGAAGTTTCTATCAGACACCTAAAGGTTTTGGGACAAAACGGACTGGCGTTTAGAACTGTTGATGATTTCATCTACATTGATCCAAATCTCAGTTCCACCTGAAGAAAAGTAACCCCAGATCATGATGCTTCCACCGCCATGTTTCACTGTAGCTATGGTGTTCCTTCAGTGCTGTTCAGTGTTGTTTTTGTACCAAATGTGTCTTTTTGGAGTTGTAACCCAAAAGTTCAGGTTTGGTTCAGACCACAACACCAGCGTTTCTGCAAGGTCTTAACATGTCTTAATTATGCCCAGATAATCCATGCTGTGAGAGATGAGGAACGTCTTGGCCGCATTTATTTGGTCCATAGTTTGAAGTTCTGGCTGATGCAATAAAGAATAATTAATCCCAGGATATTGTAATTGTAGTCCTGTAGGGGTTCTGGCTTCTCTGCTTGTTTACGCAAATAAAATGAAAACATTCTTGCTCCATTATTTCCTACCAGCTCCTTTGTCTTAGGACATAATTTAAGTTGGGAGTAAAATTAAACATATGCTGTCAAAGAAATGATTTAAAACTATGCTTTATAATTCATGCTGGTCCTACATTAGTTTTAAATTGGTCTTTGAAGGTCCTAAAAGTCTAAATGTAGCTTTCTCATAGAGGCAGAAACCTTGGTTTTTCTGTGGGGGTGTTGGGAAGAAAACGCTTCTCTCTCTCTCAACACAGTGAAGAATACAACTGTAGCTTTAGTTACCCAACTTTAATTCCAGTCCATCAGATTCATTGTAACTCATGGAAGGTTTGAACTCTTGAACAAAGCATCTCTTTAAGGGTGTTTTTACTTATCCAGTCAAGTTATTAAAGCTTTTTATTCTTTAGATTTTTATCTAGTACATGAAGTAGTTTTTAGTTGCGCAGGACAAATGTCACATTTAAGGTGAGTGATGATAGGGTGGAGAAGTAATGTGGACAATACTCCTGTCTGTCATAGTGGAGAAAGAGCTGAGCCAAAAAACATTTCAACTCTCAACTATGGTCCTCAGATATGGGTCCCGATTGAAAGAACCAGAACCTGGATGAGCATCTGAAATGGGCTTCTTCTGTGGGGTGGCTGGTCACCCAGGAGAGGCTCAGAGTAGAGCTGCTGCTGCTTCAGGGATCTGATCAGGGTGCCTCTGGGCATGTTCCAATAGGAGGAGACCCCAGGACAGAACTAGAACTCTTTGGAGGGACTTTACAGTACTGTCCAAAAGTATTTACCAACTTACACATTTCTTCTGATTTCTCTTTTTTGTCCATTTTAAATATTTTAGGATCGATGGATGGATAGCCTGACTAAATACAAAAAGCAGTTTTCAATTGATAATTTTTGCTGATGAATAGCAAAATCTCTCCCCATATATAACACACAACATGTCAAACCTTGAGGCGGATGGGCTACAGCAGCAGAAGACCACACCAGGTGCCACTCCTGTTAGCTAAGAACAGGAAACTGAGGCTACAATTCCCACAGGCTCACCAAAATTGGACAATAGAAGATTGGAAAAACGTTGCCTGGTCTGATGAGTCTCGATTTCTGCTGCAACATTCAGATGGTTGGGTCAGAATTTGGCGTCAACAACATGAAAGCATGGATCCATCCTGCCTTGTATCAACGGTTCAGGCTGGTGGTGGTGGTGTAATGATGTGGGGGATATTTTCTTGGCACACTTTGGGCCCCGTAGTACCAACTGAGCATCGTATCAACGCCACAGCCTACCTGAGTATTGTTGCTGACCATGTCCATCCCTTTATGACCACAGTGGACCCATCTTCTGATGGTTACTTCCAGCCGATAAATCTGCAGCATCTGTGTGATCCTATCATGTCAATATGGACCAAACTCTCTGAGGAATGTTTCCAGTACCTTGTTGAATCTATGCCACGAAGGATTAAGGCAGTTCTGAAGGCAAAAGGGGGTCCAACCCGGTACTAGCAAGGTTTACCTAATAAAGTGGCTGGTGAGTGTATATATATGCGTATGCTAGTAGCGGGTTGGACCCCCTTTTTCCTTCAGAACTGCCTTAATCCTTGGTGGCATAGAAGGCAAAGCTTTCTGAAGGAAAGCTGTGGGTAAAACATCGAGACAGCAGGAAGAGGAGCTTAGTTGCTGTACAATTTCTTCTACGTTTTTGTAGTTTATTTGGTGAAATTGGGAAATTTTGTCAAAATCAGATCTAGTTGGAGACATCTTTGCTACTGGAGTTGATGTGGATGTGCTGACTGCCCCTCTGATCTTTCGGGTTATTTCAGTAAAGACAGTAGCAAATTCGTTGCAGGCCCTGGTAGAGTGGAGTTCAGATGTCTTTGTGGACAGAAAAGTGGTCAGATAGGGCAACATCAGTTACAGACACCATGGAAATGTTTAGACCCTTATGGTGCGTTCACACTGAACGCGGATTCTGCGATAGGAGCAGCCGATTTACGTGTTATCCCTATGTAGAGGCGCGTTCAGGAGCGGAGCGGCGCGAGGAGACGAAGGACGTGGTGCGAAAGGCGCGCCGAGCGAAGCGAGAGTGATGGCTGAGTTGAAAAATCTGAACTTTTTTCTAAATTCGCGTTGTGTCAACCAATTAGGGACTGGATGTGGCTGTTACGTAGGGTGAAGGACTGCAGCGGAGAAGAAGCCGTTTTCAGTGTGCGGCAAGCCTGAGTTGTATGACTCAACTAACTAGCTGAGATTTATTTACTCACCGAAGACAGATGGACAGGCGTTCAGCAGCGGGGATATAGCGCCGGTACTTGGTGTCCCGGAGGCCGATTCGTCTCCCAACGCAGGACAGCAAATCTTCGAACTGGGTCCTGGATAGACGGAAGTTCCGCTGAAATCGACCGTCATCCAGACGCAGCTCCTGGAGTAGGTGGTGGTACTGTCCAAACTGTTCCCGTTCCTGAAGAATCTGGTGAACCCAAGGACATTGACGTCGTTTTTCGGCTCTCCACAGGTAAAACACCTTGATTATCCGTGAAATCCATGTCCGCCATGTTCAGTTGAAACCAGCAAGCAGCAGATAGAAGCTCCTCCTATTTGATGACGCAGCGAAGCGTTGACGTTTGGCAACGCGGATTGCATGCAAAATGTCAAGCGAGCAACAGCACACAAATAACGCGAAAAATTGGCAGAATCCGCGTTCGGTGTGAATGCACCATTAGTGATGATCAAGTCCAAAATATGTCCCTGTTTGTGCGTTTGCTGTTTTAACATGTTGAGTCAAACCAATATTTCTAAGAGTGTCACATAGATCTATTGGACTTCTGTCTTCAGGATTTTCATGTGAATGTTGAAAATTCCCCAAATAATTAAACAGTCATAATCAACACATATCACAGATAAAAGCTCATTAAAATCAATGAAAAACTTTGTTTTTGGACTTAGGAGGCCTGAAAAATATTCAAGAACACGGTTTGGACCGGGCTCTTTCCTGGAGACCCCAAATATTAAAAAAGGTCATATTTGCCCAAAAAAACTTTTTTACACTTTAATAAATCTTTAAAAAAGTGCCCCCCCCCCCACCTTTTTTTTGCTGTCTGCTCTCACAAAGAAAATTGTAGTTCGGGGCGTCGACTCTATCAGAATGGGAGCTTCATTAAATTCATGAAAACCATGTTTCTGTTAAAAAACAGAACATAAAAAGACTGGGGGTCAGTAATGAAGTCATTGATTAAAAAGTTTTTCCTGACAGAGATCTGATGTTCAATAAAGCCATTATATGACTTAGTTGCTGATATAACTCTGTGTCTGGTTGGACCGACAGTTTTTTGGCTTTTTTTTTGATTTTATTTTCGTTCTTATCCTTTGACTTGTTCTTTCTGAAACGTTTAAGCACAGAGATTTTTTAAAACTATCTCCTATTTTAAACCATTTGGGTCCCGATCTTAAAAGTCCTTCATGTTATCAGAATCCCTAAAGCAAAAAGCGGGCTCAGTGGGGAGATGGGAGAGATCTGTGCGGCGGGGTTTTGGGGTTAGAGGGGGGTTTAAGGGGGGGTCGGGGGCTGGGTGGGGGGTCTGGGGGGAGGGGGGGGGGGGGAAAAAACAGTGGGGTCCATTTCTCCTGTGAATTTCGACGGGGAGAAATTTTTGTGGTGATCTCTCTTTCTCAGCCAACTGGCCGGTTGTCTCTGCTGGAGCTGTTGGAGGGCAGCGTATCACTGTTGTTGATCTGCTGAAGGTCGAAGCTGCTGGCGGATTATTTCCTGAATAGAAGAGATTAGATGTGAGACGTCTGGCTCCCGGCTTGTTCAAGCAGAAACCATCTTGCTTGAAAAGGTGTCTTTTTTTCCAAAAAAATATTGAAGTTGTTGATGAAGTTCACAGATGTAGTAGCACATGTTTTTTTCAACCACTTATTAATCATCAGAAGTCTCCAAAAAATCTCATCTCCACAGAAAATCGGTGCAAAAGGTCCGCTGAGAAAACACCTTGATATCGAGACGTCCAACTTTATTCAGTAGACGAGTGAAATCCTCCTTCAATACTTCTGCTTTTTTCTTACCTACGTCATCCATGGCTCCAAAGTGCATGACAAGGTTTTCCAGGGTCGGGCGCTCTTCTGTGATTGCCAGAATATTCTCTGAGATATCGAACACCACATTACTGGTAACGTAGGGAGTTAAAAATTTTAATTAAAGGATTGTAAAATATGTTTAGAGGCACTCGTTATCAGAGAAAACCCCTCAGCTGATGTATGGTATTGATCTTCAGAAGTGTTTAGTGGATTGTATTATTACTGTTTTTATCTTTGTTGTCCATGTATGCAACATGTCTCTCTTGTAAATGGGACCATGGGTCTTAAGAGACTTTACTGTATAAATAAATAAGTAAAAGTATTTCTCATTACAACATCATAGAGGAAATGGTCAGATAGATACTGTGCAACATCACATTAGAAGAAATGCACTCTTGAAAAGTAAGGATAAATATAGAAAATGGCAGTTTGGGATGGAAAGAAGTTCTTTTGTACACTGTATTTCATGTTCCAATATTAAAAATAGCAAATCAGTATTGTCAGCAAAGTTGTTGTTTTTTTTTTTACATTATGTTCCAGACTTTGACTAGGCCGCTCCAACTAAGGCAGGGGGGCCTGCAGAGCTTTAGATGTTGTTCTGGGTTTTTCTGTGACCTCCTAGATGAGTTGTTGATGTTCTTTTAGAGCAATGTTGGCAGACCGTCCACTAACGGAAAGGTTCTCTAGTGTTTCATGTGTTCTCCGTGTGTAGAAAATGGTTCTCACTGTGGTTCTCTGAAGACCCAAAGCCTTAGAAATGACCTTGTAACCCTTTACAGACTGACAGATGCCAGATACGTTGTTTCCCGTCTGTTCTTGAAGTTTTTAGATCGCAGTGTGATGTGTCGCTTTGTGAGATCTTCTAGCCTACTTTACGCTGTTCGACGGGTTCTGTTTAAATGCTTTCTTCATTTTATGGGTCAGGCAGTAGGTTAATCCTTTCTAGCCTGGGAGCACCTTGGGATCCTCCAGAATGAGCTGGAGAATATCGCTGGGCTAAGGGATGCTTCCACTCATGCACCTGTAGAGGTTGTAGGACAGGTGTTGCTCAGTTTATAATCAGTGATAATGAAGGTAAAGCATGCAACTTTTAGATTATACAATCATGAGAAAAACATTTTAATGTGCTGTATTCTGCTTCCTAAATGCCTTACTTACAGTTTAGTTCTGTTTCACTACATTTAAAGTTAATTGTTTAGTGAAGCTGGTCGTTTAAAAAACGATGTGACAGAATTCTGGAAATTCTGAATTGAAAAGAACAGATTGGTTAAAATGAAAACTGTAGAAACCTGCAGAACCCTGTAGAACTGGGTTTTTAGTTTCTTGGTCATACATGTGTGCTTCATAATTTTGGTACTTAATGATCTAGGTCTTTATCTTTCATCCATCCATCTTCAGGGTCCATTTTTAAATCCTGAGAGCTGAACAAACGTCTGCCAAAATTCATGTTGTCTTTATCTGTAAAAACCGACGACGTAGAACTTGGGAGATCTGTTTGGAAAAGTATGAAATTTGAACGTGAAAACTGCAAAAATAAATTTATAAAGTGGGTGTACTGTATTTTCACCAAGAATGTAGGTGGTTTTGTTTGTACAAACTAAAAGATGAGAACTTTTCTTCACACTCGTCAGTGTATTTCGTGCTGTTGTGCTTTGCAAGATGTGTACATTTCTGCCCTGCATGTTTTTAGTTTGCTGCTGCTGCAAAGCGCCGAGTTCCTCCAGAAGGCTCTGTGTTGTCCAGGGTTCCTCCATAATGCCATCCTCTGGTACCTCTCTGTGCTGCAGCTCTTCCTGGCAGGGGACACATACACAGCACTACCTGAGAAGAAGGTGAAGGTGGTTCTATATCTGTCCATGCAGAATGACTGAAACAATACTAACTCTGGATCTGTGTTCTTCAGGTGGAACCCTCCCAGATTCTGCAGCACACCAAACAATTTGTCATGAGTTTGATTTCGCAGGCACCTCCAGCAGCACTATCCTCCAGCCAGCTCAGACTGGTAACCCATTCCACATCAACACCTGCATCCCATTTATCCTGCTTTCACACCACTGACTCACCTTCAACCCTTCTTCCTGTCTGGTCTTTGTCTTGGTGGGTTTATGAGTCTAGCTGGAGTGTCAGTGTGCAGACCTAGACCCAGAATTGACTGCAGCTCTTTCGGTTCACCTGGACCCTCACAGTCTCAGCCCTGAGGTGGACTTTCTTCAATGGTGATAGACTGACCAGAAACATCTGATCTGATGCTGAACATCAAACGGCAACAGTCGGCTTCATTTAACAAAAACATTTTATTTTATTTTTTCTGCAGAACACAAATGTACATGAAAAGCCCTTTTGTTGCTACATTACATGATAATAACTTAATAAAAACAGTCACTACTTAAACTTTGCATTTTCTTAGGAATGATTCTTCCTGCAGCTCACACAAGGGCTTCAACATCAAATTATTGGAGCTAAACAGCTGTATTTGGTGTGCTGAAACTGAGTACAGCACCTCCCGATGCATCAGTTAATATTTAGCATCACAAATTTTAAACATTTTGTCCGACCAGCAGTTCCAAAACCTTAAACACTATTTATCTTCAAGTTTGAACGTAAAATCCACAATTTTTAAAAGTCTTGTACATTTAAATAATCAGTGCCAGCCAAGTACCGAAGCTCTGCTGTAAAGGCATCAGATTAGTGAGGTTTGATGAGAGAGAAAAAAAGACACCCCCTGTTGGCTGAAACAGGAACAACAACAGTCAGCAACAACAGTAATCCACAAACACACAAATCCATCCTTAAATGGAGTCACGTGTGATGAAGTGAAATGGTAGAAGGAATAATTGCTGAACACATCGATATATGCAAATCAGTATTAGCTGGTTTATTAACTCATGGTCTATAGAAAGGTTTCCCATTACCAATGAATTGCACAGATTCGTACGATTGGTAAAATCAATGGAACCTTCACCAGAAAGTTTCAGAACATACTAATATTAATGGTTCCAGCAGCATTTCTTCTTTCAATTCTGAATGTTCCAATGAGGGCCATTGGAGCCATTATGCAGAAGTGGAAAGAACATCTTTTCACTATAAATCAGCCGTGACCTGGTGCTCCTCGTAAGATTTCTAACTGAAAAGTGGTAGAGGAACCAAGGAAACTTGAGAGCTTCAGGAAACCTGGAAATAGTGGGTACAGTTTTTCCCATGAAAACATTAAGTAATGCACTCAATCTCAATGACCTTTGGGCACACTCAGTGCACAAGACTCCACTGCTGAAGAAAAAGCATGTTATTCTTGTTTAAAGTTGGAACGCTAGGAAAATATGGTCAGATGAGACCAAAGCTGAACTCTTTGGATGTCTTAAACACACCATGTTTGAAGGGAGAACAGTTCTGCACATCACCCCAAAAACCCCATTCTAAAAGTGAAGTTTGAGGGGTGGGGACACTGTGGTGTGGGCTGTCTCACCGCATATGGTTCTGGCACACTTCATATAACTGAAAGAAGGATGGATGGAGAAATAGACCAGCACATTCTGGATCGAAAATCTGAAGAATGGTTTGGATTTACAAGTAAAATGATAAATCCCAGAGACACAGCCAAGACAATGCACCAAACTAGACAAAGACATTTCAGCACCCAACCTAACTCATTCACACTTGTATATCCTCCAAACAGTCTCAACTTTGAAAGACAGAAGAAAAAGGATTTAAATGGTGATGGACTTCTTCTCTGTTGCATTTTTAACTTTTCAGAAAGCATTTTTTGTTTACAAATGAACTGATATTTTTAGGTTTATTGACATGAAAACATCTCGCCAACATCTCATTTATCTTGAGCACTGTTGTCTTTAATTAAGGTGAAAATACACTACCGCTCAAAAGTTTGGGGTCACCTAGAAATGTCCTCCTTTTCAATAAAAAGCTGAACGTTCTTCATTTAAAATAACATTTAATTATTATGAAATACGGTCTAGAGAATATCAATGTGGTAAATGACCAATATAGCAGGATACAGCTGTTCTTTTTTGTAATATTTCCATTGGTGTACAACAATTACGTCTGTGTTCCAGTGGCACATTCTGTCAGCCAGTCCAAATGTATCATGTTGAAGGCTAACTGATCATTTAAAAAGTGGGAACTGATTATAGAAGCCATAAAATTGGTCTTCATTTGGCTAATTGTGTATCTGGAGCATCAGCAGAAAGAAATAACTTTCAACTGAAACACATCATTCTATTCATGTTGTGAGGAGTAAGGGATATTCCAGGAGAGAAACTGCCAACAAACTGAAAATCTCACACGATGTACTACTCACTTCAAAAAAAAAAAAAAGCACAAACTGGCTCTAACCACAATAGGAGAAGTGGGAGGCCTCGGTGCACAACTGAGCAAGAGGATAAGCACATCAGAGTCTCATGTTTGAGAAACAGACGCCTCACAGGTCCTCAATTGGCAGCTACATTAAATGGTTCCCGAACAACACCAGTCTCAACGTCAACAGTCAAGAGGCGACTTTGGCATTCTTGGTTCAGTAGCAAAGAAAAAGCCATATCTGAGACTAGCCAACAGGGCCGGTTCCAGGCATGCATATATGAGGGGGCAGGCGGCATCATCATGCGTACACATTATACTCCAGCATGTTTATTGTTGTTGATTAGTGTTTTCTTTATGGGATTGGGGTAAACTGTGTAGTACTGTGCAATTTGCCCCCACTCGGGCTTCTTTTGAACACATTGGGCTGGAAAAAAATAGTTTTGGGTGGGTTTTTAAAATTTGGGCTGCTCTCACAACATTTGGATTGTTTTTAGAAATTATTCAATGGAATATTATATCAAAATAGTTGTCATTGGTGGCAGAAAAGTAAAAACCTACACATCTCAAAATTTACTCATATCAATAGTTCATTTATTTTGAAAAAGCTGGTGCTGGTCAGAACAGGCAGAGACATTTTTGAAGAAAATGGTGAATTTTAATATTAAAAATTCATAAAAAGTAGAAAATGCATTTCAATCAGAAAATGAGCGTGCCTCCTTGCAGTCTAGTAGGATGATTTAAGACTGATTTTGTGTCAATTGGTCACATGACCTCAAAGCTATTGAAGAAAAATGGCAAATTTTAATATAAAAAATATTAGAAAGTTGCCCGGCCCAAAGAGGGGGCTGACGCCGCTTAATCCGCAGACGGCGAATATGCAACCTCCAACCTAAAATTAATTTCACCGGGATGGTAGGGTAATAATTTTCAAGTAAAGCTGGCTTGTTGATAACATATTTGGCCAGCTGGATTGACTCCATCTAAAGGTCAACCAATATTATTGACCTGCTTATAAATGGGCCGAATAAATGGTCTCTTTTTTAAGTATCACGGTCGGTCCTGACGGTGTACACTTAGCTGTACTTAAACAGTCATACACAACTCACAAAAGTTGAGGACATTTGGCTTTCAGGGAAAATTTATAGAAAACGTAAGAAGTTCACACTACAGTGATATTATATGGTGGGCATTTAAGTAGAAACATGCAATGATGATTTCCTCATACCAAACTATGTATTGAAACCCTAACCAACAATGTATCAATAACGTGTCAAGTGACTTCAGCATCAACTCCAGCTTGACGACGTCTCTAGCTGTTCACAAGCAGACTTATTGACTGCTGACACATGTAGGGATGGGTACCTTCCTCATTTGGACCGATACCTGTTAATCGGTATCGGTACGCAACGGTACCAGTTTTTGGTACTTGTGTGTGTGTTTATGTTGTAATAAATGTTAATTTGTTTAATAATAAAATCTCAAAACTTTTCAATTTAACATATTTTTCAATGCATAAACTTTAATGAATATATCAAAGCAGCGTCCAGCAGTTTGTATTGTAACATCTCAGGCATGCTAATGGTGCCAAATGCAGGCGTTGTAGCCGTAGATCTCAGGCCTTGAGAAAAATCTGGTGCTTCCTCAGATTAGAAGTATTCCCGCCACTGGCCTTGCACTTTGCGTCACAAATATTGCAACGAGCGTAATCCGCATCGCATTTGACAAGTGGAGCCATGCTTTGACGACGGTACCAGCGGCGGCTGAATTGATTACATTCTTGTGCGTGCAATGCTGTGTTCATGTCCAGCATGGAAAATCGCCCACTCTTCCACTCCCTTAGTGTCACAATGTTGCTTTTAGGTACCGAAACATGGTACCAGTTGATTTTACATGAGTCGGTACCTATAAAAGTACCGAATTCGGTACCCATCCCCAGACACATGGCATCCCACTCTTCTTGAAGGACGGCCGTCCGTTCTGGTGTACAGAGTTACGAGACTCTAGACGGTAATTCAGCTGATCCCATAGGCTTTCTATGCGATTCAGGTCTGGAGAAAGTGCAGATCACTCAATGCGCCTGGAGGTGAGTGGCATCCATCATCCGGTTCCACAGGACCCTGTTCACAATGAAGAGGTCATCAGTGTGGGATGTGGCCAAAGGATGTCCACTGAGAACATGCTGTTTATGGTGAGGTTCTGT
Source organism: Crenichthys baileyi (assembly GCA_036173005.1). Classification (NCBI taxonomy): domain Eukaryota; kingdom Metazoa; phylum Chordata; class Actinopteri; order Cyprinodontiformes; family Goodeidae; genus Crenichthys; species Crenichthys baileyi. The sequence goes on from JAHHUM010002312.1 coordinate 552,419, forward strand.
TGATCAGCTGTTAGGTGTCATGCTTGTCTCATGGTGTTAGAATTTGAACAGCATAACGAAGAAGATCGTTTAGATACCAACTGATTGAGCCAGAAAATGTATCAGTCGATTAATGGATCAAACGCCTGTTGTGAATTTTGCTGCTAAGCTGGACGTGCCTTAGAAGTTTAGAGCAGGTCACATTAAGTTCACCTGTAAAGGTTATAGTGCATTTTAGGTTCCCCCTGAAATTTCACCTGGAAGCCAAATATCCACAAACTTTTTGTGTGTATCTCTGGGCAGCACAGTGCTGCTGCTGTGTTGACATGGTGACCTGCAGGGTGCCTTCCTGTCTGTCAGAGCTACAGAGGACAGCCGTAACTGATCTATGAGCTAACCTTTTAAAAACATCAGAACTACCAGTGAAAACAGACTTTCTTTTAATGAATGCCATTTATAGTTATTTGATGAAGTACAAGGTGTGACCCGCTATGTGGTGCCGCTATTGGCCGACTCCCCCACACACATTGCCATGCAGTCCGTCTGCTGCACATCCACAGAACCACTGTTATTAAAGGGGCCATATGATGCTTTTAAATCCTTCTTTTTACCTTAAACCATTCAGCTGTGGTCTATATAAAGTGGAACTCCAGTGCTTTGGTCTGAAATACTTGTTCTTGAAGATCCTCAGGCTCTTCTTTTACCTGTTCTGAGGTGCGTCTGAGAGCAACTCGTTTTGGTGCCGTCTCTTTAAATGCTGCTGATGCCCATCACACCCTGCCCCCTCCAGGTCAAAGAACGCTGCACTTTAACCCGTTTGGACATTTTTGTAGTTTGATAACAGAGATACGATTATCTAGCAGGGCAGAAACAAGAGAAAGATATCAAAAACAATGAAACCTGTTTATGTAATAATAATATTATTAAATTACACAGTACGGTTCTGTCCTCCAGGAGCTGAAAGCAGCACCCAGCACTAACATCAGCAGAAGACCCGATGCTCCTGCTATCAGAACAATGGCCAGGACGTCACATCAACACAATAAATTCATGTCTAAAATAAAGTTTGTTGTCATTTTAGCGTTATTTGCAGCTTCCTGCTTTGCTGCGTCCGTCGTTCCAGAGACAGAAGGAACTGACCCCTTAATCAGATGAAGCAAATCCTTCTTGATACTGGAGGAGGTTGATGAAGAACTTGTCCTTGAAGAGCTTCATGCAGACGAAGAGGAATTTCCCCACTGATGTGGGAACATTTCCATGAAAAACTAAATTTAATAGCGAACTCTGAAGAGGTTCTGATGCTGGAGGACGGTGGAATGAATTGTGTAGGTTAATACACCCAATAACCGAACCGAACGTTTCCTCTTGCAGCTTAAGCATACTCGAGCTTGGACTACAAAATCACAGCGAAAAATAAATATGGCGGATAAGCAACATTGATCAGCCAGAAGTCCATGACCTTATTTAGCTGTTCAGCAGCAAATATTGTGACGTAACAGTTGTAAAAATGTAACAGATGATCGAGCAAATTGAATGGCCTGAAAAATATGACCCAAACAGAATATAAAGATATCTGCAGCACATGGAGAGACTAAATTAAACTTTTCTGCACTCCTAGTACACAACAAAATGTATTTAAAAGCTAAAAAAATGGATTTTGTATCATAAGTCCCCTTTAACGATGGTGGAGAAACTACTGTTAAAAAGCTGATTACTCCAGACTGGAGCTGGAGATCACAGCGGACCTCATAAGGGGAATTAGTTTCAGGTACTGACCCGTTTTTATAAAGGAGCTGAGCTCTGAGCTTCACAGTAATCAGTGAGTCCTAATCAGTGTGATGTTCTCCTCATGGGTCTCCTTCAAGCTTCACTGAATGTTGCAGGGTATGTTGTAAGGATGGGAGCTGAAAAGATTCGTAGAATTAGAAAAGGATCAAGAATACTTCAACCAACTACTGCAATGGTTTCATGGGAAAGAAAAAGCTAGCAAACAATGAGCGATAAAACAAATCCAAAGCCAAAATAAGCCAAATAATCGAAACCGAATCAGCCTGAAATATCGGCCACCCTGAGCTTTAAATATCGGTAATAAGAAGCTCCATCGGTTGACCTCTAACTCATCTGCCGAGTAAGGTTACCATTGTTTTCTGTAAACAAAAGAAACGTGTCAGGAAAATTAAGGTTTCTCATAATCAATATGATTATTATTAAATACTTTCTGCTATGGTTCATGCATAATGTAAGATGCATACAGCTGGTCTCTACTGACTGAACAGATGACTTCTGTATGCAGCTGGTTGCACTGGACAGGTCTAGCAATGGCATTTTAACCCTACCTATCAGGGGCCCTCTGCTGGACCTAAACTTTGTAATAAAGCAGCTCAGTTTGTAGCAACATCATGTTGGTGCTTGAGAGAACGAAGCCAAACTGAAGATCTGGAGTGGGTCTTTGTACCTCTGAGGCAGACCAGAACCTGGACTCCTTGCTGTCATCTGTCCTGGTCCTGCTGGACCACCTCCCCAGTCAGACCGATTGTCTGCAGATCTGTATGTTGCTGCTTGTTGCCACTTCTCAGAACCTCGGCCTGAATCAACGGGTGGACCATGGACATATGGACGTTCAGGTTGTGGGCCTTCTCGAAGCGTTTCCTGCACATTAGACACTCAAACTCCAGGTCAGCCTCAGCCTTGTGTTTGGTCATGTGGTACTTCAGTGACGCTCTCTGGCGACACTGGAATCCACACACCTCACATCTGAAGAGGAACAATCAGAATACTTTTTACTGTGTGTTCAACATTTATGTTCAGGACATGGAGACCAATGGAAATGTCAAAATAATGTTTGTCTTTGCTTCTGGTTCACACTTTTATCTGTAGGTTTAGCATTAAATATGAAATCTGCTAAAATGACACTTGAATGGTGGTTTTGACTAAAACAGCATAAACGGTGTAGTGTTTGGAGCAATTTAGTTATTTATCATGTAGACAATGTATCAGAGAAAAAAAGTCTAGAAAAGTCTAAAACTTCAGTTCCAGTCTTCTCCAGAATGTAGGAACCCTGAGGTCATATTAAAGCGGCGCCATCAGAACTTACTGCAGCGGTTTGGCTCCTGAATGTCTCATCTGATGAACCGACAGATGTTTCCTCTGTTTGAAGGTCTGACCACACTGGTCACAAATATAGTTCCTCTCCTCTGAAAACACAAACAAAATGACAGAAAAACACCCAAACCAGCAGGTTGGTTTTTAAGTGCAGTCTTTGTAACACAAGTTTGTTCATAAAGCATATTTCCAACAATTTATAAAAACAGTAATTACAAATCAAACCACTACAGAAACAAACTTTTATTAGTTAATTATGTTAAACAAAAACATGTAGCATGAAACTCTACAATAAACATTAAAACTTCATTCATTATGGTCCGTTATGTCTTAACATGTTCAGATTAAACTGAAATATACCAGAACGGTCGCACCAGTACAACCAATAAAACCATTAAACATTGATACTAATGATGGCATTTACAAGCTGCCATCACCAGTTGAACATGACAGGATTTTATTCCCAATCCCCAGTCGGGAAAGTCTGCTGTAGTTGGGGAGGGTCAGCAGGGAACCGGCCCAATCAGACCTGACTCTCAGTCAAACCCGTATTAGAATCTGGATATCGACCCGACCAACATGGGACCAACATGACATGTTTTATTTTTTGGAAACATTATTGTTAATGAAATATAAACACAAATATAAAACAGCTGTGGGCATCATACAAACTTGGTTAATAAAAAAGCAAAATATAAAAACACAGGAGACACACTGTTGTTTAAGACGAAAGTACAGTAAATAATTAAAGCTACAAGCAGCATTGGGTGGCCTTCGCAGCTCAGCGCCGCTAGGCGACCGCGGGAGCATGGCATCGCCCCCTCTACGCCATCGACGAACCCACCGCTCATTTCTGCTCATTGCCACTAGAAGGCACTGTGAACGACGTTTTATATGATCCTCGGTCATGCCAAGTTCTGCTCTGGTGAGAAGCATTTCAAATTTGGCCGAAATCCGACGTTCCCGATGGAAGCTGCACTGACTTGTTTGTTAGTGGGCGGGGCTAAAATGATGTCATCAACTGAACTGACAATGCCAACATGTTCAGCATTGATCAACAATGATGCATACCAAATCTGGTGTGTATCTGAAGATTTATGAGGGAGATATAGCACTCAAAGTGTCCTGGGTGCACTGTTGATCCAAATTCCAATGTAATCCAATAAAGCTGTTTGTGGGTTGACAAAGATCAACCATATTCAGTTTAGAGTAAATCGTACCATGCATGTGTATTTTAGAGCCAAACGTAAGGCCATGGCGTGACGTCAGACTTCGCCACGCCGCCACAGCCTCCAGTCAAAGCACTCAGTACCGGAGACTGTCTTAGACCATCATGTTATCTGTCACAGTTTCATGTTGATCAGGTGAAGGGGATGAAATATGGACGACACTAAGTGAAACATGACACTTCCTGTTCTCAGGGGGCGGGGCTTAGATGATGTCAGGATTTGACCATTGAATATTGTTTGGGGGCCAGATGTGGATCAATACCAGAAGGTTTCGTGTATCTTGTGACTTTCTTTGTAGAAGCTATGACAATTTATTTATTTTTGGTGAGTTGTCAAACTTTGAGGTCTGGCTCTGCCCCCTCAACATACTCAAAAAGTCGAAAATTTGGTAATTTTAGATCCCCCATTCCTTCTGAGCAAACTGGCCAAATTTGAAGCCGATCGATCAAAATTTCTAGGAGGAGTTCAATCAAATACAGAGGCTATAAACGGCAAAAATGGGGTCAAAAACGAAACTTCAATCTAAGATGGCCGACGTCCTGTTTGGTGTAGGACGTGGGTGCACAAGAGTTTTAGGTAGGTCTCGGGGAGTTCTATAAGTGTACCAAATTTCATAACTGTACGATGGAAGTATGGTCAATGCAGAGGCAGTTTTGAAAATTTCATTTAATATCGTTAACAGAAAGCTAAAAATGCTCTTAAATTAATTAAAATAAGCTACTTTTGTTGGGGCTAGATTTAAATACCTGAAATGTCTGCATCACATATTTTCCAGATTGAATAAAGTTATTAATCATAAATTGTACATTTTATTTATGCGATCCAGTCCAAACATGTTATTGTTGTCTGATTAGATAGAAAAAATATTTTTAAGAATTTAAATTTATTTCAAAAGCCACCATCATCCTCTACACTCTCAGTACTTGGTCTGGGCTCCTTTTACATGAATTACTGCATCAGTGCAGCGTGGCATGGAGGAGATCAGCCTGTGGTTCTGCTGAACTGTTCATAAAGCCCAGGTTGCTTTGAAGATGACCTTCAGTTGGTCTACAATGTTGGTTCTGGTGTCTCTCATCTTCTTGACAACAGCCCACGGATTCTCTGTGAGGTTTGGGTCAGGCCAGTTTGCTGGTGTTTCCATGGTGACTGGTACCTCTGCCAGTGTGGGCCGGTTTTCCTGTTGGAAAATGAAATCAGTATCTCCATAAAGCTGCCAGCAGAAGAAGGCATGAAGATCTCCAAGATGTCCTGGGAGATGGCTGATCTGACTTTGGACCTGATAAAACCCAGCGGATCAGAACCAGCAGATGACATGGCTTCTAAAAGCAACACTGACAGTGGAAACGTCACACTGGACCTCCAGCAGCATGGATTCTGGGCCTCTCCAGTCTTCCTCCAGACTCTGGGACCTTGATCTCCAGATGAAATCCAAACTTTTACTTTAATCAAGAATCCTTCATGAGGACAAATATATCGAGGCACGTGACGTCGCCTGGTACGGCGGAGCCGGGGTCCCATCCTGGAGCCAGGCCTGGGGTCTGGACTCGCTGGAGAGCGCCTGGTGGCTGGGTTGCTCCTCGCGAGACCCGGCCGGGCCAAGCCCGAACGAGAGACGCGAGGCCATCCCCCAGTGGGCCCACCACCTACAGGGGGAACCGTGAGGGACCGATGCAAAGAGGATTGGGCGGTGGATGAAGGTGTAGACCTCAGCGGCCCGATCCCCGGATGCTTAGGCTGGCTTTAGGGACGTGGAATGTCACCTCACTGGGGGGGAAGGAGCCTGAGCTAGAGCGGGAGGTCGAGAGATATCGACTAGAAATAGTCGGGCTCGCCTCCACGCACAGCGTGGGCTCTGGAACCCATCTCCTTGAGAGGGGCTGGACTCTCTTCTACTCTGGAGTGGCCCACGGGGAGAGGCGGCGGGCTGGGGTGGGTTTGCTTGTTGCCTCCCAGCTCAGCCGTCTCGTGTTGGGGTTTACCCCGGTGGATGAGAGGGTCGCATCCCTGCGCCTTCTGGTTGGTGATAGGTCTCTGACTGTCGTTTCGGCCTACGGGGCGAGCGGGAGTGCGGAGTACCCGACCTTCTTGGCGTCCCTGTCGGGGGTGCTCCAGGAGTACGAAATCCGGGGCCTTTAGTAGGGGCCATCCGGTCCCTGTACAAGCGTAGCAGGAGTTTGGTCCGCATTGCCAGCACTAAGTCGGACCTGTTCCCGGTGCATGTTGGACTCCGGCAGGGCTGCCCTTTGTCACCGGTCCTGTTCATAACTTTTATGGACAGGATTTCTAGACGCAGCCAAGGGCCGGAGGGGGTCTGGTTTGGGGACCAGTGGATATCAAGTATCTCGGGGTCTTATTCACGAGAGAGGGAAGAATGGAGCGGGAGATCGACAGACGGATCGGTGCAGCTGCCGCAGTAATGGGGGCGCTGTGCCGGTCCATTGTGGTGAAGAGAGAGCTGAGCTGAAAAGCGAAGCTCTCGATTTACCGGTCGGTCTACGTTCCTACCCTCACCTATGTTCATGAACTTTGGGTCATGAAAGAACAAGATCCCGGATACAAGCAGCTGAAATTGGCTTCCTCCGTAGGGTGGCCGGGCACTCCCTTAGAGATAGGGTGAGGAGCTCGGCCATCCGGGAGGGGCTCGGAGTAGAGCCGCTGCTCCTCCACATCGAGAGGAGCCAGTTGAGGTGGCTCGGGCATCTATACCGGATGCCTCCAGGATGCCTTCCTCGGGAGGTGTTCCAGCTACGTCCCACCGGAAGGAGGCCCAGGGGACGGCCCAGGACACGCTGGAGGGACTATGTCTCTCGGCTGGCCTGGGAACGTCTTGGGCTCCCCCCAGAGGAGCTGGAGGAGGTGTCTGGGGAGAAGGACGTCTGGGTGTCTCTGCTGAGTCTGCTGCCTCCGCGACCCGGTCCCGGATAAGCGGAAGACGACGAGTGTGAGTACGAGTACTTTTATCTAAAAAGAGGACTTCTATACAATCTTTTCAAGGATGCAGTTATTCCTGCTGCTAGTGCACCTTTCCCACCACACGTTTTCCTTCTACTCAACTTTCCATTAATATGCTTGGACACATAGTTCTGTGAACAGCAGCTCCTTTAGCAATGACCTTATGTGTCTTCTCCTCTTAATGGAGTATGTTAGTGACTGCAGGACAATCAGCAGTCTTAACAGAACATAACAGAACATTTCTGGATTAATATCTTTTTTTATTGATCGTAATTTTCTGAGAAACTTAATTTTGGGTTTTCATTTGCTACAAAGCAGATTGATCAAAGTTCAAAGAAAGACTTAAAAATATCACTCAGTTGGGAATGTCAGACAGCGAGAAGGCCACACAGTAGATACCTACTGAAACGATGCTCAAAGGGAATGTGGGCAGTCAAACTAAATATCAGGGGCTTTTTTTGAAGGGACCGGCGGTGTATTTATTGAGTGAAACAATAAAGAAGCGACGCATGATTTCACTGCAGACCTCACCTGTGTGGATGAGCTTGATGTGTCGCTGCAGGTAACGGTCAATCATGAAAACCTTGTTACAGCCGGGATGAGGGCAGGGTCGCTCTCTCATGTCCTCATGATGCTCCTTAATGTGTTTCTAAAAAGGCACAAACAGAAAAGCAGCTGTTTATACCAAGAACCTTCATCCAGGTACAAACATCTGCAGTCTTACAGGGTTTTTGCCTCAGACTACAAGGCATTAGGAAGAAAAGGAAACAGAACCAATAGATATGCAGAAGGAGCTTTGAAGGACCAGAGGAAGGGTACATGCTGACCTTTAAACCATCAGGAGCTCTGTAGACAGCAGTGCAGCCTTGATATGGACACTTGTAGATGTTTGGAAGCTCCTCTCTTAAAAACAACACAGTGGTACTTTTAGAATCTTTGCTGAACAGAACCTAATTAACTTAAGGAGATCATTGGTTTAACCTCCACACACCCTTTAGGCTTGAACTTGTTCTTCCAGCCTGGTTTGGGTCCAGGTTTTTTTCGGACTCTGGGTTCTTCCGAGGACTTTGAACTCTGCCTCCTCTTGTTGGTGATGTTAAGCCTCGAGGCTCTGGGAGGAGGAGACGAGGTGCACCAACAGTTAAATAGCAAGAACATCACTTCACTCCTTCTTAAGGTGCTCCAAAGGTGTTTTTATTCAGTTGCTCAGTCTGATAGAACCTCATCCTGACGTCAACACAGTTCTACTGTGGACCACCAGTCAAACAAGCCCCCCCACAGAAGGTGCAGCTGCTGCTGAAAGCCGTTTCATGGAGCTCAGATTGAAGAAGGGATAAAGTCATCTTCACCTGTGAAGATCCGTCATTGAGTAATCAAAGTGAGTCGTCTACTCAGATCTCCTGCCAAGACTTCATATGAGCAGATGGGCAAAAAACTGTTGCCTTGATAATAAATGTTAACAATTAATTAAAGAACATAAAAAGGAAATGACAAGAAACCAATGGAACCTTCTGGGTTCTCCAACCTGGCTTCACCTTAGGAAAGCTTTAAATGCTCATAACTATGTCATATCTTACAGGAACACCTGAGTCACCTAGAATCATTGAGAAAACCTAACGTCACACAATGAACCACAGTTTTACCCAGTACTTTATCATCTTATTTTTGTTTGAAACTTTATTAAGGGAGTTTCACTTAAGGTATTCATCATACATTTGGCTCATTGTGACACAAGTTACTGTAGGTGTGGATGATTTGGCAAAGCATCATATCACAAAAAGCATTAAGGTCAAAGGACATATTTTAATCAGTTTGTTCAAGAAGAAATTAGTGTCAAACACCAAAAAATAAAGATTAGTTTATGCTGGAAGAAAAAAATTAAAATTAAAGGGAGTCTAGAAAAGTATTGGTTAGATTATAATGATGACCATTTCTTTGCTTTAGCAGATCAAGACTTTCTAATCTCTTTTATTCTAAAAGGGTCATATCACTGAGCCCACCTTTGAGAGCTTACCTTAAAAACTTAGGGTCAAATGTCAGTGGACAACTAGAGGCAACATAGGGGTCCCAACATTTCCATCTTTTCTATTTTGGCTTCATCTATGATAAATAATGACAAGGTGGAGTTAGAGGGCTTTAACTCTCCCAAGAAGAAATTTGTAACATACTTCTTGTTCAGAAATGGCTCAAACAGCTCGTCATCTGATGGGTCTCCTCTTTCTTTCTCCTCCAGTTCGTTCTCTGAGATCCCCCTGAAGACACACAGAGTCTTATCAGTCTTATTTCAAACAGAAGCATTTTATTCTAGTTTTCTAGTTCTTTATGAATTCTAAAACCTGAAGTTAAATGAATATATTTATATGAAGTTTTAAGAAACAGCTTAGGACAACCACCCTAAACACACAACCAGAGATACAATGGGAAGGTTTAGATCAAAGCATGTTCATTGGTTAGAATGGCCTAGTCAAAGTCCAGACTAAAATCCCCCAGAGAATCTATGGCATTACTTGAAAACTTATGCTCTCAGATGTTCTCCATCCAGTCTGTCTGAGCATGAAACTGTGAATCTGTAGATGTTCAAAGCTGCTGGAGACAAAACCCAGAAGACCTGCAGCTGGACCTGCAGACAAGGGTGGCTCTAAAAAGCACCCTTTTTAGATTTAATTTTCTTTATTATTTGTCTTTATGTTGTAGGTTAAGGGTTATCTGTTACATAAAATGCCTAAAAATACATGGAGGTTTGTGGCTAAAAGGTGACAAAACATGAAAAAGTGAAAGGGGGTGTAAATACTTTTGCAAAGCCCTGTAATAGAGCCCATGTTCTGATGATCTGTGCTGCCTTGTCCAATTTTTCGACATGACGTGTCTGGTCAGCTGCATCTATCGGAAACGACTTCACACAAAAATCATCAATGGAAATCAAATTTATGATCCAATGGAGGCCTGGATTTGGAATCACACACAAAATTAAAGTGGAAAAACACACTATAGGCTGATCCAACTTTGATGTAATGTCCTTAAAACAAGTCAAAATGAGGCTCAGTATTGTGTGTGGCCTCCACGTGCCTGTATGACCTCCCTACAACACCTGGACATGCTCCTGATGAGACGGAGGATGGTCTCCTGAGGGATCTCCTCCCAGAACCTGGACTAAACCCCAACCCCCCCCCCAACTCCTGGACAGTCCTGTGGGGGCAACGTGACGTGTGGTGGATGGAGCGAGACATGATGTCCTAGATGTGCTCAATCGGATTCAGGTCTGGGGAACGGGCGGGCCAGTCCATAGCTTCAATGTCTTCATCTTGCAGGAACTGCTGACACACTCCAGCCACATGAGGTCTAGCATTGTGCTGCATTAGGAGGAACCCAGGCCAACCGCAACCAGCATATGGTCTCACAAGGGGTCTGAGGATCTCATCTCGGTACCTAATGGCAGTCAGGCTACCTCTGGCGATCACATGGAAAGAAATGCCACCTCACACCATTACTGACCCACTGCCAAACCGGTCATGCTGAAGGATGTTGCAGGCAGCAGATCGCTCTCCACGGTGCCTCCAGACTCTGTCACGTCTGTCACATGTAATCAGTGTGAACCTGCTTTCATCTGTGAAGAGCACAGGGTGCCAGTGGTGAATTTGCCAATCCTGGTGGTCTCTGACAAATGCCGAGCATCCTGCACGGTGTTGGGCTGTGAGCACAACCCCCATTTGTGGACGTCGGGCCCTCATACCATCCTCATGGAGTCGGTTTCTAACCGTTTTGTGCAGACACATGCAAAATTTGTAGGGGGTCCTGCTTTCTGGGTTTTTGCCCTCCTACGGCCTCCTCCACGTCTCCTGGTGTACTGGCCTGTCTCCTGGTAGCGCCTCCAGGCTCTGGACACTACGCTGACAGACACAGCAAACCTTCTTGCCACAGCTCACATTGATGTGCCATCCTGGATGAACTGCACTACCTGAGCCACTTGTGTGGGTTGTAGAGTCCGTCTCATGCTACCACGAGTGTGAAAGCACCACCAACATTCAACAGTGACCAAAACATCAGCCAGAAAGCAGAGGTACTGAGAAGTGGTCTGTGGTCCCTACCTGCAGAACCACTCCTTTATTGAGTGTGTCTTGCTAATCGCCAAAGATTTCCCCCTGTTGTCTTTTCCATTTGAACAACAGCAGTGAAACTGATTGTCAATCAGTGTTGCTTCCTAAGTGGACAGTTTGATTTCACAGGAGTTTGATTTACTTGGAGTTATATTGTGTTGGTTAAGTGTTCCCTTTATTTTGTTGAGCAGTGTATATATATATAATATATATATATATATATATATATATATATATATACATATATATTAGGGTAGGTCAAATAAGTTTATACTTCTGCCTAGCAAGCAGGAAAGTAAATGAAAAAAATGTGTATATGTTTGAAATAAATAAATAAACAAGCAAAAAAACAACACACATTAATGCTTCAGTGACACCAGTGAGAAATTCTAGTGTTTCCTGTTTAATCTGACTGGTTCAGTCTAACCTGTCAGACAGATCGCTGTCAGCGGTCCGGTCCTGTAGCGGGGCTGCAGCTGGAGACGGTGCCTCCTCAAGAAATTCTGGGGAAAACCAACTGGATCAGTCTCCATATCCAAGAATAAAATCTCTGCATCATAAATCCTACTAAGGCCACATCTCAATTTCAGCCTCAGACCCACGAGTTAGAGCTGGTGATGCTCTAACCCTCTTAAGGTCCAATGATGCAGAAACATTCTCACCTTCACTTCCGGTCCAGTCATCCGGCACCAAGTTCTGTTCCGTTCGCGAGGGGAGACTTCGCTGAACCAGAGTGTTCATACTTCCATCCAATAACCTTTCATTTCCAGCAGACTCTTCTTCCTCATCCAACTGTTCCTGTTCCTCCTCTGACATTAATCCCTCATTATTCCCCATCCTTAAAGCACGTCTGCTAGAGTTCACTTTGTGTCCCAGGTAAGAAGCAGTGGTGCACTGAGTGTCCATGATGTACCTGTGACCATCAACACAGCCCCACACAGCCTTCACTGAACCCCAACACTGGCCCTCCAGCACCTCCTTGAGGTCAGGGCCGGACCGGCAGGCCTCACCATGAAGGTGAGCCCAGGTAACCAGACTGTGGAGGCACTTTGGGTCAGATGTGAAGGACAGTGGTGCTGAAAGAAAAGAGAAAAATCTGTAAATACACCCTGCAAGTAGTTTGATTCTGTTGGCCAAAAAAAAAAATAAGGAAAGATTTTTTTTTACTTTCTACAGTGTTTGCTGAGGAGTTTGGACACTTTATGTTCATCCTGAAATCAAACAAAACGGTGCTTTAGATTCTGTACATTGCTTCATGAAAACAGACTTTTAAAGACACGCTGAGCTGTGTTTCCATTTTCTGACCCTCACCGGTTCCCCTTTCCAACAGGCGGTAGGTTGACTCTTTGCAGAAACCTGATCAAGATGTTGTAGCACTTGTAGAACTTGGTGTGGCACTTTTTGCAGATAAACTCTGAAAGTTGGGGATCACGGTCCAACTGGACACCAACCAAGCGTTGGAAGTCTGTATGGAACAGGAGGGACGACTGGGCGGTGGAGTCCAAGATTTCCAGGGAATCCTGAGGCCATTTGTTAAAGGCATGCCTCAGGCTGCGTGCGGAGAACTTTCCATGGCAGAGACGACAGAAAGCAGTGGACAGTCTGCCTGCTGGGAGACAAAACAGGTGCATACATGTTTCCACATCTTAGGTCCACTTCCAGCCCAGTTCTACAAAGACCAAACTAATGTTTTCCACAAAGAAGGCAGTCACAGCAGTGGGTTTAAAAATAAAATAAAATCATCTTCGAAAACCAGTGACAAACTGAGAAATTTACGGATTTCTCGTAATCAGCTCTGACCACTTGGCTCCCATTCATGAACCCTCTGACCAGTGAGGGCCCTGCTCTGGCCGGAGATCAGTCAGGTATGACCAATGGTAAGCAGGTCAGATCTCACATGAAAACTTCTGTTTTCTGATATTCAAACGCATACAATAGATTCTGTTTTTGTTTAATGATGAATCAAAATCAAAAGAGTTAGGGACATGATTATAACCACAAACAAGGGGACTGTCTAATAATTGCTTGCTTTTCTGAGGTCTTTAAACTATGACACCCTGTCTTTTTCTTTCAGTGGTCAAAGGTTGCTCGTGTCCATTTCTTATTCATCTTGTTTTGTTTTCAATAAACTCCCAGATGGCTAGAAAAAGAAGAATTTTTTTTTCTACTTTGACATAGAAACCAGGCTATTGCGTGTGCTCCAAATGGTAACCATTTGGTAAAAAAAAAAATGTGTAAAACCCATGTTTTTAGACATTTTAGGATGAATGTTAAGGGGCTAAACCACAAAATCCCTCAACACCTATGGATGGATGGATGCAACCTGTATAAAGTGGGAGAGGGAAAATGTCCATATAGACACAGGTTATTGATGTCAACACAACACCGTTTCTCTCCAGATTTCCACCTTTGAGAAAAAAACGTTCTCTGCATTAAGCTCCATGTTTGAACCACTCACCTGAAGATCTGGACTTGCTCTCTGGATGTTTCCTTTCTACATCATGTTTTCTCATGCTTAAGTCTGAGTGTGTGTCCATCCCAGTATTTTCAGGACACAAGCTGTCTGTGGTTGGGGGGCCAGTCTTGTGGAGTTTCCCTCTGCTTCCAGGCGCCTTTTTCTCCTCACATCCATCTGCTGCTGTCTGCACTCTGCCAGCTTGTTGGGATGAGGTCTTTAGATGCCGAATTTTCTTCTTCATGGTTTATGTAACTGGACCTTCAGGGCCTGATTTTCTGAATAATGTCCCACTGCCCGTGCCACTGTGGGAAAAAACACCCCCATGAGCCACTGAGATAAACCTTTTTTAAATTGTTATACTGGGCTCAACAAAAGAGAAGGAAAGTATGCTCGTTCCTTAATATGATCTCGAAGGAACTCGGTTTCCTTAAAAAAATACTTTAAAATTCAGAGGATGTATTACAGTACAGTAATTCTGGAGATCAATTCACTGACGTGACTGATAATAACCATTAATATGATCCAGCTTCTGTAGGTTTTCCTTAGCAAGGATTATGAAGCAGCTTTAATGTTTTAGCATCACTTCAGATATCTGCTTCATGCTGACTGTCAGGAAAACATACAAGCTGACGTTAGCTGCTTAGCCCGGTTAGCTTTAGTGAGTCTGCGCCGTATGAGTGAAAACACAAGGCTAGAAAATAAAGCCCACCTTTGGCATGCGCAAAGTCTAGCGGCTGGAGAACACGTTTTACTGTCAGACGTGACTTTTTGAGCCGCTCAAACAAAAAAACTAACTTCGCGGCTGGGAAGCTGCTCCCACTGTAAACATTACAACCCGGAAATGCAGCCTTCTTCTTCTTCTCTTTCTTCTTCGTTTGTGATTCTATTGGTGACTCGCAATTAACCTTTTTAGGTGCATGTCGCCACCTACTGCAGCAGAGTGTGTAATCTCAGGATGTATCAGTCAGGTTACATTCTGAACGAAAAAATCACGCTTTACACCCTTCATTTATATTTCCATTATTAATACTTCTTTCAAGTTTCATCCTCGTCCCAACTCATGGATTCTATCCTGCATTATACTCCTCTCATAATCATATTTACTACGCCTCAAAATAATATGTTCTACATCTTTAGGGATGCCACAGACATCCCATTCATTAGATACACTTAGACATTAAAAAAAGAGTTAATTTTAATTCAATATGCCCCAACCTTCACCTTGAAAAAAATCACTTCCTCACTTTTATTTAAAGACTTTCACCTTAAATAGTTTCTGTAATAATATCTTCCTTTAGTATTGTGTCCCACCTCTCCTGCCATATATCCGTCACTGCTCTTATTAATGATTTAGCCTCGCCTTTTCCTTTTATTATTTCATCATTTTTAAGGTTCAATGCTCTGTTTGCAATCTCATCTGCTTTATCATTTCCCTCCACACCAACATGTGCAGGAACCCAGCAGAATTGTACATCATCCCAGCTCTTTAGATATTTAGAAGTAATGTAATTATTTCCATCAACAAATTACTTCTTGCTGTTTTTTTTTGAAATCAAAGTATTTAATGCTGCTGTGGAGTCTGAACAAATGCCTGCCCTATCAGGTTTTACCTCTATCCATTGTAACCCTAAGACAATAGCAATTATTTCAGCTGTAAATACAGACAGTTTATAATTAAGTCTTTTACATATTTCATCATTAAATTATGGCATAAATACCCCAAAAACCCCAAAAGGCCATTGCCGGGATCTTTTGACCTTTCATAAATAAAAAACCTTTTATGTTTTTAAAAACTTTTTTTACTATTTACTACCAAAATTACGGCAATTCATTTAAAAATTTTTTCCCCCCCCCCCATTTCTTTCTACAAGTGAAAGGGGTCAAATACTGGGCATTAAAAAGTATCCATGGGGAACTTTTTAAAAAGGGGGTTTGGTTCTTTTTTTCTAAGGAAATTTAAACAATATTAGTGCTTTTGGTATTAATATTATATCCAAATTCTTTTTTTTTTTTTACTTTTGCCCCTGAAAAATTCCCAACTTCAAAAAAAACCTTTTTTTGTTGGTTTTTTTTTTCCAGATCCCTTTAATTCCACTAAAAAACCTATCCCAAATTTAGAACATTTTAAAATCAAATAGAAAATTAATCACTCCCCCCCAGTGTGCTTTGGGAGGGGTAATTTGGTTCAGCAGCCGGGTCTTTTGGGCTACTTGAACGGCCCAAAAATTTTTGTTTAAAATTTGGTTTTTTGTGGTGAATTTCCCTGGTTGTTCCCTAAAAATTTTGTATTTGGGTTATGAGTAAATTTTGCACAAAGACTTTTTTATAGGGGTTTTTCCCGGCCAAAAAGGGACCGGGTTTTAAAGGGGCCGCCCCCGAGAAAACCCCTTGTTGGGTTACTTTTAAACATCAACCAATTAAAAGTTCCAAAAACCCTTTGTTTTTTATGCCTCATTTTTGACAGCGTTCAAAAAAAGGACCCCATTTTAAAATACACCCGGTCTGAAAAGCCGGCCTTTTGTTGTCTTTTCGGAGTTAGGGTGAAAACGCGCCCCCACCCACTGGGGGAAGAATATTAAAAATAAGGCACTGCATTTGGAGTAGGGTTACATTTTTTTGGCAACAAAGGGGGGCACCTTACTCAAGTCCAGTTTCATAAGAAACCCAAAGAACAGCCCAACAAAGTTATTTAACTGGAGTAAGCAAGAAATTAAAAAATTAGGGGGTTTTTAAAATCTTTTTAAAGGGTCCCCCAATAATTTCTGAAAACACATTACTGAATTTTACGGTATTTCCAAAGAAATGCTATGTTTTTTGGGAAAAAAGGAGCTTTTTTGTTTTTGCTTAAGGTCAAACTAAACGTGAAGTTGACAAAGCTCTTTATGTTGACGCATATCTTTATTTGTGTGAAGCTCATTTCAATTAAAGTATAATGTAACAGTAATCCCAAAGTAATATTGAAGTCATATAATAAGATCAAAATTTGAAGAAGTATTTTTAAATTTAACACGGTGCACTGACCGACATTTAACTAGACTCACAAGATGGATGAAGGGCACCATGCTGTAACCATTTACTGAAGTGGAAGAACATGATACTGAGCAAATTACAGATGCACAGACTGTGCATAAATGTCAAAGAGTAAGAACACTAACTGAAAAGGGTAAAGAGCACCAAGAGGACAAAATTAAAAGCCTCCATCACAGATATGCAGTTGTTTTTGAAAAATTTAGATATAAAGCAAGACTGAGCAAAGTAATATGAAGAAAAGTAGCTTCAGAGAGCAAATGAAATGAGCTGATTAACAATGTAAATGTCACCTGCAAAGATGTACAAGCCATTTACGAACAAATACGCCAAACACAAACTTTTGATGCAGACACAAGGCGTAAACTGGATGCATGTTCATCTCTTTCCGCGTTCATTGTTAAAATAGCTGAAAAACAGCTACAGGGAGACCTTACAGAAGGCGATGAGGAGCCATGGCTAGATGTTGGGTCATGCTTAGGACCAGAAAGTATTAAATCAAGATCAAAATCATAAATGTCTGAAGGTGGTTCAGGTCAATCATGCTCACAATCAATCAAAAGAATGGAAGCAGAGGCTGAGGCAGCCGCATCTCAAGAAATATTAGCAGTAATGGAAGTAATGGAAGCAGCTGAACTACAAAAATTGGAACGTGAGAACTTTGAAAGGCAGCAAGCAATAGAGGAGCAGGGCAGAAAGATTGAGCACTTGGAAGAAGTTAAAAAACTGAATGATGAAGAGCTCTACTAAAAATTTATTATGAAGCTGAAAGTACTTCTGAACGTCACAGTTTGTTACACAGCATTAAAGTGAAATCCAAGCAATCCCTATCCCACCACACATTCCTTTTCAAGCTCTAAATACAACCCAAGTCAAAAATGCTACAAGCCCTGCATTTGTTTCACACTTCTAGAGTCATAAACCAAGCTCAACATAATTCTGGTGTAAAACCAAAGGCCACCACAAGCAAAACACTCAAAGCATCAAGTCCACCATTTATCCCTCAAGCTACATAAGTTCCCGCAGTTGTAACACAACTACAGCCAAATTTTGATCTATTTGGCTGTGGTTGAGTTATTGCTTCTGCAGAACCTACATTTGCAGAAGCAATAAATGCTAATCGTTTTCCAACTCTGGAACCCATATTCTTCATTGGCGACCCTTTAAAGTTCAAAGACTGGCAGTTGTCATTTGAAACTTTGATTGAAAGAAAACAAAAATTTCTAGGGAATGAGAGACTCTATTATCTGAGGAAGCACCTTGGTGGACCCGCAAAGAGAGCAGTTGGAGGATTTCTCATGGTCGGCACAGATGAAGCATACGACTCAGCTTGGGAAGTGCTGGAAAAGCATTTTGGAGATCTATTCACCATAGGAAAATGCTTTAGAGACAAGCCTTACAGTTGGCCTAAAATAAGCTCAAAGGATGGAAGTGAGTTGAGAGAATTTGCTTTGCTTTGACTTTCTTAGTGAAGCTGCGATGCCACATATTTAGGCATTAGAGGTTATCAATGACTATGGAAATTCTGAAACTTATGCTGAAACTTCCCAAGTGGTTGACCACAAGATGGAACTGCACAGCTATGAAAATAGGAAATATTCACATTAAGTCTTCTACTAATGGGGAGTACTCATCATTTCACATGTTTGCGGATTTTGTATCCACTGAAGATGACATGGTATGCGATCCCATTGCTCTCAATGCAAGCACTCAAGGGTTTGGAAATAAGTAAACCCAAACACTCACGCAGCCAAATCATTCAAGCAAAAACACTAACAAATTTAAGTCCCTCAACAAACTCAAGTCACACAAATATTGTACCCTGGCTCTTCTGCAAAAGAAATGCCCAAACACTCGATAAATGTTTCAAGTTTGCAGAAAACCTGGTCCAAGATCGTAACACGTTCAGTGCCGTTTAGTGGTGAGTAGTGACAATTGCAGTTACAACCAAAGAAGCAAAACTAATCTGATTAAAAGCATTTTGTTTTTCCATTTCATAGCCAGATAATCCCATCACTTGTGATCAGAGGAAATAACTCAATAAATCTGAGGTTATTCATCATTCATTACTACTTCTGCTTTAAATTTAAAACATTTTGCTTGGTTTTTCTTGTGTGTGAAGCATGTTTGGTCAGACATATACAACTAACTTTAGTTGCCTAACTTTGTAGGTCCTGCTAGAAGATAAGTGACCCATAGTGTTGCACCACTAACAGTCATTGGAAGCTAAGAATTTAATTTTTATTCATTTATTCCATTCTAAGTTTAAAAAAAAATGTTTTTTTCAAATATTTGTATTATTATTATTATTTTTAATTCATTTCCTTTCAAGCATAGACATAGGTGAGCCACAGGTTGAATGACAACCTGTGCATCTATTTTAAGCACACCCCTAACACCTGCAATATATGTGTGAAGCCATACATCTAACTCAGTGTATTGGTCTGTTTTGTGTTATCGCTAATTTATTTAACAATTGTTCATAGCTTAACAGCTTGTTCGTTTTGTATTGTCTTAATGATTATAGCATTGAGCAATGTGAAGCAAGGATTCAGGAGTGGCTCCAAGTCATTAAGAACCCACCAAAAGACGAGCTGGGTTGCTGATGTTTTAGGTCAACTAAATTCTTTATATCAGCGAAGGGTAAAGTTTGAAGTTGACCAGTGTGTTAAACTGCAGCTTGATGATACATTGCAGACAGCTTATGCCACTAGGTGTGAACTGTTAGAAGTGGAAGATAAGTTGGAAGCAGCTGAGTTGAGAGCCAGAAGGTGGAGGCAGCAGAGAGTAGCCAGAACACACCCCCATCCCTAGAGGACCGGGAGGAGGTAAATCTCACCTCATAGGTTGAAACCTTTGAAGGTGAGGCACACCTCCATCACCTCGAGAGAACATTCAGCACAGAGCTGAATAAGGTAGAAGCTACTCTCCAAAGATTCTTTCTCAGGCTCGTGGTGTTCCCCACACATCCACCGAACCCAGAGCAGGTTGGAGTGGTCAGATTAGGTTCCGTGGTTCAGTGTCCCACCCCACTGTAGTAGACTCAGAAGAAGTAAGTAATTCAAGGTTTAGGGGTGAGCAGCCTTCAAACTTGACACACAGCACCCTCCTCAACGATCCCTCACCGCCACCAAGGCGACAGGAGAGCCGTCCCTGGGACTCAGGTGGTTCATACCGCCCTCAGCTGCTGTTCAGGACCAGAGTCTGTGGAGCACAGGGCCCACCAGTGTACCATGAGCAGCCTCCAGTGCCTCCTCCAAGGATGGCAGGAGCAGGAGTGAAACCTCAGATGAAGACTCAGATGGGCCGGCACCAATGCCTGAGAGTGGATTGCGCACACGCCAGCTTGAGGTCCTTGCCTGAGACACAGAGCGTTTTGACCCTAATAACGCAGAGTCAAACACCCAGGGAGTATTACCGGCGCCTGAGAGCCGTTTACTTCCAAGGACGCAATGCTCCCGGTGTAGAGGAGGGCCATGCTTTTAAATCTTTATTTCTCCACAACCTTCATAAAAGCATGTGATACGACGTTACTCTGTACTGTAGAAGAAAAACCCTCACCGTGCAAAAGATCCGGAAGTATGCTCAGATGGCGTGTGAAACACATGCATGTCCGACTGAGGGATCAGAAGGTGAGGCTAGCGTTTTACTGATGCAAACAGAAGAAGACAGTCTTGTGTTAGAAGGCCGAGAAATTAATTCAACAAGAAACAATGTTAAGAACAGGTTCAGGGAACAACGTAAGTTTGATCAGCAGGACCGGGGTGGTGGTACTGAATACCAACCAAAGTCCTAGTTGCCAGACCATTTCAGGTCGAACAGACGACCCAACCATTACTTAAGGCCCAAAGGTTAGCCTGATGGTGCTGGTTGGAGCCAAAATGCAGGAGGGATCCCAAAGAGAGAGAAGAGGAGGCCTTCCGCAAGATTTTGACCGAAGCAGTGTGCCAGGCCGCTGCCCAAACTCCACCATCATTAGAGGCAGCCGATCATCCGGTGAGACTGGACCCGAAACCCCCGTCAGCATGACTATGGACCCAGTCTCCACAGCCACCAGAGTCTATCTGGTTGGATGGGGAGACAAACCTGGGAAATTCCAAGAACCCCTTGGGACCTCACCAGGAGAACTATCACAAACCATTTTTCCAAAGTTCTAACATAAACTGAACCAAAATAAACAGACACAGCACCTATACTGTCTCACCATTATAGGACAACGTGTCAAACTGTCGGGAGTTCTGGGAGTTTTTGTCCACCTGTTTGCCTGCTACTAACCATTTTCAACAACTAGATGGCACCAGACGCACGATAGGAGCTGAGCCAGCAGGTGTTCTCCATCGGCCTCATCAGGAGAGGAGCATAAGAACCTCAAGCTGCCAACACTCCAGTGCCTGAGTGTTGACCTACAGTGGTAACTCTAGCTGGCCAAAACAAAGTTCTTTGTGATTATTCACAGCACTTACCTTCTTGTGTCCTTCTTCCCAGGTTACCTTCAGGCCCGGGCATCAGCATCCAGTCTGCTTATGCAGAGAACCCTAATCTGCTCCTCTCAAGAAGACTTCACAGATCGCATCCCCAGTTGGCAGCGTTCTGGTTCCAAGGCTCCTCAGGCTTACCTGCAAACGAACCTTGCTCACCCTCCAAGAAGACCCACCTGGGGCCATCACCATTTCAAGAGCAAGTAAGACAGGATTACCTGGACCGAGTCAATAACCTGACACACTCCTGGAGTTTTCTATAGAATTTCGTACTCTAGCAGCCGCGTCAGGTTGGGACACATGCCCTCTTAAAGCCGCCTTTTTTCAGTCCCTGGACGAATCTTTGAAGGATGAATTAGTTTTGCTAGATGAACCTAAGACTTTGAACGAGTTAATAGCATTAGCAACTCGAATACACAATAGGCTGAGAGATAGAAGAAAGTCACGTTTGGAAAGGATTGTTGTGAGACCACAGACACTTCTGAGTTCATCCGCAGCACCTCGTCCTGCACCACTCTTCCCCGGAAGAACGCCAACGAAGAATGGGATCTAAACAAGGTTTATATTGTGGAACACACGGACACTGCATCGCCTCATGTCCGGTGTGCCGGTGTGACCAAAAGAGAGGGTCTGGCAGCTGTAGAGGGGAACCTGACGGACCATCACCTCACCCCTACCAATAACAGATTCACCATACCAGCTACCATCTTGTTCTCCCAAGATTCACTCCATTTTTCTGTCCTCATTGATTCTGGAAGTGAGCAAAATTTAATCGACCAACACCTGGTGGAGCAGGCTCAGATCGACACTAGAGGGTGACACGGGAGTGGATTTTCTCTTCTGTCCCATCCCGCTCCCACAGAAAAATGTCTTGTCCCATCCCAATCCCAGGCCAGAATAACAAAAAAAATCCTGTCCCGTCCCATTCCTGGTAAATTGACTCCCACTCCCATCCCGCTCCCATTTATTACTTTTATCAATTATTATTGATGCTGCTCTGTGGCTGTTGTAATAAAAACACAAAGGCTCTTTGACAGGAAAAATAACTGATGTGAAATAATTTCAATCAAAAATAAAATGTCTGTGAAAATGTTTCAGCTGACTGAACCATGTGTGGCATTTCTTATTAGGATTTCAAGACTTAAACATTTTTTAAGAAAACCTGAGGTGCGACATTTGGCGCCTGCTGCATGATGGAGACTCGAACACTGAATCCCTGGTTATTTGGTGATTCCTGACAATTCAAGGCCTTCACATCGCCTTCCAAAGCATTCATGCAGCTTGAACGTTAAAACCACACATATTTATGTATTTCATTGGGATTTTGTGTGGTAGAACCGACACAAAGTAGATCAGAGAAATTAAGGTTTTGAAACACCAGTCTGTGTGAAGGGGCAGAAAACACATAGTTCTCGACGCACCCACCTCGGGTTCGAGTCCTGACCCGTCGAGTTGTGCTGCAGGTTTCCTTCCCTCCAACCTATTTCCTGGCGGACAACGACTCTCACTCCCGTGCTACTCCCATTTTTGTTTTCTTCAGTTAGTCTTTTGGCAATTTCTTTGAAGGACCAGTTAGGTCCCTGTTTTTAGCTGTAGTAAAGGCCAGTTAAAGTATAAAGAATAACAATGAAGAAATAATAAAATATCAAACAAGGAAACAGACCATGCTTATCTTAGCTGAATAAACAACATGTACATAGTTGTATTTTACTCATTTATTAAGTGATTGTTTCCTTTGAACAATGACTTTACTTTTATGTTTCAAATTGCTGAAACGAAAGAAAAATGCACCTAGCAAGAGAACTGTACTTGGTGAACAAAAGGGCAAAAAGGCATTACCTTCATAATTTAGAAACTGTACCTCAATTCACAGCCCTGGTCCTCAGGGACCCCTTCCCTGCAAGTTTTAGATGTGTGTCTGCTCCATCACACCTGATTCAAACTCTGACATGACCTCCTATACAGGCATCAAGAATGGAGGGTCAAACTGGACAAAATTAATACAATAAAATCATCATTAAATAAATAAATGTTGTGACTGTCCCATAAGGAAGTAAATGTAACATGAAAGAAATGTAACATTAAATTAAAGGTACCATTTATTATTTAATACATCATTAGAAACAATAAATGTACCATTATATCATGAAATGGACTATTATGCAATTAATAAGTATAATTTTAAAGACGACATGACGTAATTAGTGCTACGCTTAATATTTAATGATGTATTAAAATAAATTGTACATTTAATGGTACATTCGATTTTTTTCTATTTCACAACGTATTTATTTAATATCTTCCCCTGATGAAGCTATTCTACGGAGCCCCCGAGGGGACATGGGGGAATTTTTGTGTTCCCAAGCAATACTTTTTGCGTTATCTCGCAATACTTTGTGGGATAGTTTCCAAACCTGATAAGTGCAAAAATTGATCAAACACTACACCCGTTTTTGAGATTTATTGAGTTTTATTTTGAAATCGACCTTAAATAAAATGATCTTCAATCAGACTTAAAGACAGTTATTATCCACAAGCTGTCAGACTACTGAACTCTGGACAATAATACTGCATGAAACCACATCTGTGACACTTTATTTGCTAATTGCTGCTGCATGATGTGTACTTTTTTTTGCACGCCATTAGTGCTTTTGTTTTTATCTGGATTTGAACCTGCATATGACAAATAAACCATATCAGTGCTGTTTGTTTTGTAAGCAGTTTGTCATGTGTGCTGCTGTTCCAAAATGCACAGCTTTTTCAAGGTGATTAACAACTTTTGCGAGCGAACGCAAAAGTATTGCGTGGGGACGCAAAAAAAAAAAATCCCCCATGTCCCCTCGCGGGCTCCGTACCTTTCCTCTCTACTGTGGCAAAGGCTCTTAAATCTTTAGAGCAAATGCAGCAATTTTGTTGGTCAGATGAGACTTGACACGTGATGGTACTTTGCGTTTGACGAATGAAGAGATGCAGGACTGATTCAATCCAGAATTTGCCTTAATCACTGGTGTACTTGATTACGACTTAACACGTTTTACAAGCAGCATACTGCGTGTTAACACAGCTACATTCAACTCTCCTGAAGTTCGGTAATATTTGCGACTTTCCTGTCAGCTCTATGAGTTTAATAGATAAGTCCTTACTTCTGACTTTACGTTGCAAATCCAATTTTACCTCGTCCAGTTCTCCACCTGCGTTTGCTCCCTCCATTCTGAACGCAGGTGGAAAACGTCTATCAGAAGCAGTGTTGGCTTGTGGGTCGTGTAGTTCGTTTGACTCGCATTATAGTATAGGCTTCTTGGAAAAAAAAAACTACACAATGGCGGCGTCGAGCCAAGTTTTTTTTCTTAAAGTTTAGAACAAAGTCTCAGTTTTACATTTCCAAAGACAATTGATCCTAGTTTATTTTCCCTCCTATTGGTTAGCTCCCGCTCCCGTCTGCTCCCGTTCATTTTTTATCCTGTACCGTCCCAATCACGTGATCTTTACTAATGCCGTCTGCCATCCCGCGGGATTAGAGGCAGAAAAAATGTCAGCCTCTAATCGACACCGAACCCCTTCCTTTTCCACACCATGTTTCTGCTATTGACGGTTAGAGCCTGCAACACATCACACACAAAACCAAGCCTCTAGAATTAATAATCTCACGCAAACATCAAGAACTCATATCCTTCTTCATGTTTCCCATCTCTCAGAACCTTCTAGTATTAGGATTACCCCGGCTCCCGAAACGCAATCCACTCCTTAATTGGTCTAGCTGTCAAATAAGCTCCTGGTCCACTAACTGCCTCTCATCCTGTTTACATTCAGCCGTTTTTCCCAAGCAACCAGTGCCTGATCCTGGAGTAGCTGAGTACCCAGATTTATCATCAGTCCCTGAGGAGTACATGGATTTAAAACAAGTCTTCAGTAAGGCCAAGGCTCTGTCCTTACCCCCTCACAGACCTTACGACTGCTCCATTAACCTTCTCCCTGGGGCTCCCCTACCCTTCAGTAGGCTTTATAAAATCTCACGCCCGGAACGACAAACTTTCGAAAACTATATCACAGAATCCTTAGCTGTTATTTCCCCCCCCCATCGTCTCCTCTGAGGGCTGGGTTTTTCTTTGTCGGGAAGAAGGATGGTTCCCTACGTCCATGCATTGATTACATAGGTCTCAACCAAATCACAGTAAAGAACAAATATCCTCTCCCACTCATTTCTTCTGCATTTGAACCTGTATAAGAAGCAACCATATTCTTCAAACTCGACCTCCATAATGCTTATCATCTTGTCCGAATCCGCCAGGGGGATGAATGGAAGACAGACTTCAAGACCCCCCTTGGGGCACTTTGAATACCTCGTCATGCCTTTCGGCCTCTGTAACGCCCCGGCGGTTTTTCAGGTCCTAGTAAATGATGTCCTCAGGAAAT
Organism: Crenichthys baileyi; assembly: GCA_036173005.1. NCBI lineage: Eukaryota > Metazoa > Chordata > Actinopteri > Cyprinodontiformes > Goodeidae > Crenichthys > Crenichthys baileyi. The sequence goes on from JAHHUM010002312.1 coordinate 578,151, forward strand.
TTATCGATGTTTTTTTTTTTGTGTACCTAGATGACATCCTCATAAATTCCAAGAACCTCTCCGAGCATCAACAACACGTCCGCCTGGTCCAGTTTTCTCAAGCCCCCATTCTCATTCACCCAAACTCATCAAAACAGTTTGATTTGGAAGTGGACACATCCGACGTTGGAGTAGGAGCCGTGTTGTCCCAAGTCTCTGATTCTGACGACAAACTCCACCCTTGTGCCTTTTTCTCCCGCAGATTCAACCCGGCAGAGAGAAACTATGACCTGGGAGATCGAGAACTGTTGGTGATAAAACTGGCCCTGGAACAGTGGCGTCACTGGCTGGAGAGCGCTGAACACCCAGTTGTGGTATGGACAGATCATAAGAAGCTAGCCTACCTTCAAGCAGCCAAACGTATTAACCCTCGCCAGTCTTGTTGGTCCCTTTTCTTTTCCCGTTTTAATCTTTCAATCTCATACAGGCCTGGCTCTAAAAATGTAAAGCCTGACATCCGTTCTCGACAGTTCTCCCCAGATGGGTCAGACAAACAACCAGCTTCCATCCTGCCACCAAGCTGTGTAGTTGGAGCTCTTACGTAGGATGTAGAGGACTTGGTATCCCAGGCCCTCAGGAACAAACCAGATCCCGGAACTGGACCCCCAAATTGGATATACGTCCCATCAACTGTCCGGTCCCGCCTGATCCACTGGTTCCATTCTTCTAAGTTCTCGGCCCATCTGCTAGTCGGACCATCGCCCTCATCTCCAGAAGGTTTTGGTGGCCGTCTCTACATAGGGACGTTAAAGAATATGTTCAAGCCTGTGCTATCTGTGCCAGAAACAAATCCTCTAATCAACCGCCTGCGGGATTATTGCAACCCCTTAGCATTCCCAAGTGACCCTGGTCACACATTGCCCTCGACTTTGTCACCGGACTCCCCACTTCGAAAGATATGACCACCATACTCACCATTATCAACCATTTTTCTAAGACCTGCCCTCCAGAAACCTCAACTTCTGGTGAAACACGTTTTCAGACTCCATGGAATACCTCTGGAAATCCTCTCTGACCGCGGACCACAATTCACAGCAAAGGTTTGGAAACAATTCTGTTTAGCATTGGGATTTAAGGTGTCCCTAACCTCAGGATATCATTCACAGTCAAACAGCCAAACAGAGCGGATGAACCAAGAACTGGAATCCACTCTCTGTTGCTTAACCTCAACCAACTCCACAGACTGGAGCCAATTCCTGCCCTGGGTCGTGTACGCTCACAATTCCCACACATCTGCTGCCACTGGTTTCTCCCCTTTCGAGGCTTCTCTGAGCTACCAACCACCCTTGTTTTCCGCTGATGAAAAGGATATCTCTGTGACTTCAGTTCGTCACCACATACGTAGATGCAAGCACATCTGGACAGCCACCTTACAAGCCCTTCAACGCAATGAGCGCAGACCAAGAGGTTCACAGACAGAAGAAGGGTTCCAGCTACCCAATATCAACCTGGCCAGAAGGTTTGGCTCTCGTCACATGACATTCCCCTAAAATCAATGTCCAGGAAACTTGCCCCCAGGTTCATCGGCCCATATGAAATCGAGGCTGTCATCAGCCGCTCAGCTGTCCGCTTAAAGCTTCCTTCGAGTCTCCGCATTCACCCCGCATTCCATGTTTCTCAAATCAAACCCGTCATCACTAACCTTTCTTTCTACCGGTGCACATTAGACAGAGTGTCAAGGTCTGTGGCTGTAGAGGACCAAAATGCAGATAAGCACTGGGCAGCAGCATGATGAGAGCAAGCTTCTTTAATCAAAGGTTCCTTAAAGCTTTATATGAATAGATTCCAAAACTTACATGAGTCTTCCCACGAAGAAACATAAAGCCAGCAGAAAACACAAGAGGGTAGTGAACGGGAGGAACCAGTGACCAGTAATGGGAAATACTGAGCTTTTAAACTGAGGGAAGTGAATGTGGAACAAAAGAATGAGAGGCAAGGCAATCAGCAGGAATTAGAGACAGGTGTGGACCGGATATGCAGGGAGGCTGAGGAACAGGTGAACTGATACAAAACTAAACCATGGGAGAAGGGACTAAATAACAAACTCAGGGAAACCGATCTAAGAAAACTATAACAACCTAAGATATAAGAACCTGGAAAATAAGAACTAAGGTAACCTGAAGACATAGAGAAAGACCTAACTGAAAAGTAAAAAAACCCAAACAACTAATGATGCTGAAATAAAGCACACACAGGAACACAAGAATTCAGGAATAAATAAGAAAAATAAACTATCAAAACCCCACAGAACAAAAACACAAACCAGAACCCAACATGGCAGAACCTGACACACAGAGCCTTTCGCTGGTGGCCAGGACCTGGTGGACAGGCTGGCCCCACTCACTGACTGCCAGCAGGACCAACTCTGGGTCCAAGTGGAGGTGCCAACACCCCTGGATGCAAGCAGCAAACCATGCCTTGCGGCCAATCAGGTTGCCAGGTTGGAGGAGCTCAAAGAACCTCTGGCAAAGCCTCAGCTCTCATCAGAGCCAGTCGCAGGCACCTCTTGTACAGAGCTGCACCCAGGCACCCAGGAAACTCCTCTCTGCAGTCATGCCTCATTTCTTTGTTCTTTGAAGAACACAGGTGTAAAACCTTACAACCCCAAAGTGGTGGAAGGTGTGCACCTGGAAACAACTTTCATTCCCAAAGTGCTCGCAGCCTTCTGGTGGGAAAAACAGTAATCAATAGAGAGCTGTATGACCACTTGCACCAAGAAAACCCCCTTTTAAATGAGGCACAACATAGCTAAACTCCTTTCAGCAGACGGGCTCCGCCCTCTCCTTAAGACAGCCAGCTTCAGTGTGCAGATTGGCATAAAACAGCTCTCTCATGCTTTCAGCATTGTTTTAACAGACCAAAGGGGGATCACATTAGCCTACACCCATAACTGTCCTATATGGGCTACGAAGCCTCACTCCACACCCTCCAACAGATGGCGTACTGTCAACGTATCACAACACTCAGGTCTACATCCAAAGATGTTCAACCTGCTGCCAGTTCCAGCCACTCAGTCAACCTCTGCTTCAGCGAAGGGGGGTTACATTCCTTTGGTCTCATCTGTCAGTGTGCCCCAGGGTAGCTGTGGCTACAATGTAACTTACCACTGTCAGTGTGTGAATGTGTGTATGAATAAGTGGATGACTGAATGTAGCATGAAGCACTTTGGGGTCTCTGGGGACTTGAGAGAGTGCTATACAAGTACAGGCCATTTACCATTTACCACCTACAGACCAACTGGGTCGAACCAGCTCCAAAATTAGCAGGCGGTAACAAATTCCTCCTAACATGCAGCTTCATTAAGTGGGTTGGATGCTTGTCAACACCAAAGGACACCTCCTTCCCAGTAGCAGCGCTTTTGCTAAACCAGATGGAGTTCTATATTGAACTCTCCTCCCCAAGAACAGAGTTTGTCTCCATACTGGGGAAAGGAGAGACCAGCGCGTAGGACCAGTTCAGATAGGTGCATGTTTCAAAACTCACTAACATGAACTAACCACTAACAACTTCCCTATAACAGAAACTGTAAAAAATACAACTACCTCCAGAGCAAAGTGTTTACTGTAAGTTTGCACTCTACTTTTCCATTAACACTTTGCATGCACTACAGACCCTCACAGAAGTGATTAAGAATGATTTAATGGACACACACGTGACCAAGATTTAATGCAAAATCTTATGAGAGAGGTTGGTTTATTCGTAGATTGCCTCACCAAGGGATGGATTCCTACTAACCTAGTTCCCCTGGAGTTAGTAGAGAAAATCATCTAGTCCATCACAACAGACACTTTGCAATCCCCACAACACATCTGGCTTATAGCCTAAGTAGCGCAATTTCAATATTTTCCCTCAATCTAGATAGTTTAGAGACAGGATTTATGCTAAATCCCACCATCATTTGAAAGAGCCAATGTGTACAGACTTAAACCCATGTTAAATGTTGCTTTTTGAAAGGGTAACACAGAAAACACATTGCATACAGACATGTCAGTGAGTTACAAACTAGGACTGACTCTCTCACATGTATTTTTTCCCCACGGTTCATAGCACCACCTATGCCAGTGACACAGGCTGATTCCCGTGCCTGACTGGAATTGGATGACTAAGCTATGAGCTATGATCCTATTATTTTGTTATCTTGTTTCCTTATTGTTGTTTTCACTTTGTCTCAGGGTTACCAAAGCTGATGACCATAAGAATATGATTATGATGTGAATGTATCATTTCTCTTTTGTATTTCTTTATTGAACTACATACTTAGCTGTGAGTTAGTCAAAGTTTAGCCCTGCCCAGGCTAACCTTTATACCTACCCAGTCATAGGCCTTTGAAAACAAAATGAACTGTGAACCTTTGTTCCTGCTGACAGGAATAAAGCAACAGTATTTTTGGTTGCTTTTTTTGTTGTTCTTCTGGACCTGGTAGCTTCAAAGACTACTAATAGCATCCTTCAAACCTAGGGGGATGTTGGGGTCATCCATTTTGGTCAGATAGACTGTCTGGGCTGGGCAGTTCGACATGCACAGTTCAGCATTCGTCGCAGCAATGGACATCAAAGTTGACATCATCGGAGCTATAAAAAGCTGAAGAAACAAAGTTTTAGTCGCCATTTCTGAGTCGTTTACGAGGAAAGGGGCAATCTCTGGAGAATAGAAGCTCCTGGGCAGGTTTATTTTTCCTCCACACTGGCCACTCCCGGAAGAGCTTGAAAGCTGGAAATCTGTCTGATACAAGAAGACCAGAAGATCCATATCACAATCGAAGACCATTAGACGCACCCAGGCAGAGGAGATTTTGTTTCCAAGGAGACGACATCCTCCTTGTTTTTCTAGTTGATTGCGATGGTTCCTCATATTTCCCTGTTTTGGACAGATGAGAGTTTACCGTTTTTGAGTTGATCACGGACAAGTTGATCATGACCCATGCTCAAGCCAGTAAAGAAATCGACGTCAAAGTAATTTCGCTCTTTTTATATTAAATTGGATTGGTGTATTTAGAGGTCTGGGCAGGGTGAGGCATAGTCAAGGTGAATTAGGATCATCATTAGTTAAGCCAAGGTATTACCCTTGTTGCATGCAATATTGATTGACGTGTTTTATGCTGACCTGTTTTGATTTACAGTTTGTTTGTTTTTTGACCGTGTCCTGTCCGGCAGAGTAGCGCTTAGAATTGTTGTCTGGATGCCAAAAAAAAGCCCAACAGATTTTTTTTTGTGTTTAACCCTTTCTCTCTCCTAGACGTGGCTACTGACTGAGCTTTTACTGTAACTGCTGTAACTAGAAGCTACACCTGGCCTGACTCTGTGTCTAGCTGTGACACCTTCTGGAGGGAGGCATTGTCCAGGCTTCTGCTGGCAACAACTTAATGCTCACCTTCTACAGATGATCCACTTGGCCCTGTGTTTCAGTGTTTAACCCTTTCTCTCTCCTAGATATAGCAATTGACTGAGCTTTTACTGTAACTATTTATATGTCCTCTCTTTCAGACTCTAACCTTGAAAACTGGCTCAGTTTATATGTTCTTTCTAGATGAAACGACTAAAGGAGCTTCATCCATTAACATTTACTTTTCCTTCCCATAGAAAGTACTCCTGGATCAGTGCTTCTTTGTTCTCTTTGTGTCTCTGCTCTGTTCTCTCTAACCCCCAGTCGGTCGTGGCAGATGGCCGCTCACACTGAGCCTGGTTCTGGTTCTGCTGGAGGTTTCTTCCTGTTAAAAGGGAGTTTTTCCTCTCCACTGTCGCTACATGCATGCTCAGTATGAGGGATTGCTGCAAAGTCAACGCCAGTGACTGTCCACTGTCTCTACATGCTCATCCAGAAGGAGTGAATGCTGCAAGTCACTGACTGGATGCAATCTGCTGGGTTTCCTTAGATAGAAAAGCTTTTATCCAATTTGAATAAATAACTAACTCTGACTGCACTGTTCAGTGGTTAGGACTAATTGGAATGTATGTACCTGACTTTTGTGAAGTGCCTTGAGACAACATGTGTTATGAATTGGCGCTATATAAATAAAACTGAATTGAATTGAATTGAAATCAATTAAAACGGAAGAACTGTAGCTGACTGAAACTGTACGGTGTGTTTATAAAACTGGGTAAGACAAACTAAGATTATAAGACATAATATGCTCTACACTTTTGTGTTCATCAATTTTATTAAGCCTTCTAAACTGATGAGGAGTGAGTTTTTTCAGACCTAATGAAACCTAAAGTGTCATAATGGGTGGTTGAACGAAACCGGAGTGCAGAAAAACACTAGGCAGCAGCATAGTGGATATGAGAATCTTGAGGCTTTAATAACAAAAAGATCAACTTACACGAGTTTCCAAAAAATGACAAGGAACAGGGATCAGCATGGAAGTAAACAGGAGGCCCGAGCGAAGACCAATGAAAATAACCAAACATATATACTGAGAAACAAAACAAAAAACAAAAAATACAAAACAGCCTGACCAGGGTGGCCAGAGAGGACCCAGGGAGTAAGGCAAAAAACAAAACCCAAATACACCTGACCAGGACAGGAACAAAAGTTCAACTGGGCAACAAAAATGTTCATAATGTCCACAACATGGGAGCTGCTGGTCAGGACGCTGGCGACCAGGAGGACCGCGACGCAGGAGCTGCCGGTCTGGCGGTCGATGACGTGACCAGGAGAAGCCACGAAGTGGCTTGTCAGGAGGCCGGCGGTGTGACCAGGAGAAGCCACGAAGTGGCTTGTCAGGAGGCCGGTGGCGTGACCAGGAGAAGCCACGAAGTGGCTTGTCAGGAGGCCGGCGGTGTGACCAGGAGAAGCCACGAAGTGGCTTGTCAGGAGGCCGGCGGCATGACCAGGAGAACCCAGGAAGTGGCTTGTCAGGAGGCCGACGGCAGAGCAGGAGTCTGGGTGGCGACTGAGCAGGAGTCTGGATGGCCTGCGGCGACTGAGCAGGAGTCTGGGCGGCCTGCGGCGACTGAACAGGGGGTCCAGTGGTCCGCCGAGAAGAGAATAAGACCCTCTGGACCAACGAGCTGGAGGTCGGCCGCAGAGCGTTGAGGACCCTCGGGGCCGGCGATCTGGAGGTCGGCCGCGGAGCGTAGAGGACAGTTCTGGAGCACATTCAGTCAGCTCTGGAGCACAGTCTATCAGCCGTGGAACGCAGTCAGCAGGCCCTGGAACACATTCAGTCAGCTCTGGAGCACAGTCTATCAGCCCTGGAACACAGTCAGCGGGCCCTGGAACACGTTCAGTCAGCTCTGGAGCAAAGTCTATCAGCCCTGGAGCACAGTTAATGGGACCTGGAACACAGTAAGCGGGCCCTGGAACACAGTCAATAGAGCCTGGAATAAGGCCTGGAACACAGTCGGGTCTGGAGCACAGTCAGTCAGCTCAGGAGCACAGTAAGTCAGCTCAGGAGCACATTAAATAAGCCCTGGGACACAGTCAGCGGGCCCTACTACACGATCAGTAGGCCCTGGAATACGGTCAGTCTGAAATGGAACCTGGACCAAAAGCGGTCCACACTCTGACTCCTCTTGAACTAGGATCAGAAGCGATCCGTCCTCGGACCCCTCTGGCACTTGGATCAGAGGCGGTACGTCCTCAGACCCCTCTGGAACTTGGATCAAAGGCGGTCTGTCCTCGGACCCCTCTGGGATTTGGATCAAAGGCGGTCCGTCCTTGGACCCCTCTGGGACTTGGATCAGAGGTGGTCTGTCCTCGGATCCCTCTGAGACTTCTGGGGACTTGGCTGCGGACTGAGGCCCTGGAAACTTTGCAGCGGGCTGTGGCTCAGGGGACTCAGCAGCGGGCTGTGGCTCAGGAGGCTCTGCAGCGGGCTGTGGCTCAGGAACAGAGATGGAGGCTGAAAAAGAAAAATCAGCAGAGACTGAGGTGTCGAGCTGGTCCACAACGGAGACAGGAGTTGCGGCACCGACAGAAACCTCAGTAGATGATGTGGAATGGAAAAAAATCCTCTTAAGAGTTCTTTGACTTTGAGTTCTTTGAGTAATCAGTCTGACAGAGAGAGGTATCCCAATCCTTGTGGTTTTTAGTATAACAATGACCATCAGTGGGCTCTAGATGGATAAACTTTATCAGTTTATTATTTTACTTAGTTCCCCTACACGTGGCACGTTCTGGGGTGGCCGTGCTCTGGCACTCGATGGTTTGGTCTGGCCTCCCTGGCGGCCCCGCGCCGTTCCGGACCCTTTGTGGGGTGCCTTGAGACGACATTGTTGTAAATAAGCGCCGTCTAACTAAATAATCTGAACTGAAACTATCTGTGTAGTTATGCTGCTATAGGCTTAGGCTGCTGGAGGACATAATGACCACTTTCACCCTCTTCGCTACATTCTCACACTACTCTCCATTATTTGCTGTTATTTTAGTTTTTAACTTCTTGTTGTCTCTCTTTTTTCTCTTCCTAGAAGCTACACCTGGCCTGACTCTGTGTCTACCTGTGACACCTTCTTGAGGGGGGTATTGTCCAAGCTTCTGCTGGCAACAACTTAATGCTCACCTTCTACAAATGATCCACATGGCCCTGTCTTTCAGTGTTTAACCCTTTCTCTCTCCTAGATATAGCAATTGACTGAGCTTTTACTGTAACTAATTATATGTGCTCTCTTTCAGACTCAAAGCTTGAAAACTGGCTCAAAGTTTATCTGTTCTTTCTTTCTAGGAGCTACATCCATTAACATTTACTTTTCCTTCCCATAGAAAGTACTCCTGGATCAGTGCTTCTTTGTTCTCTTTGTGTCTCTGCTCTGTTCTCTCTAACCCCCAGTCGGTCGTGGCAGATGGCCGCTCACACTGAGCTTGGTTCTGGTTCTGCTGGAGGTTTCTTCCTGTTAAAAGGGAGTTTTCCTCTCCACTGTCGCTACATGCATGCTCAGTATGAGGGATTGCTGCAAAGTCAACGCCAGTGACTGTCCACTGTCTCTACATGCTCATCCAGGAGGAGTGAAGGCTGCAAGTCACTGACTGGATGTAATCTGCTGGGTTTCCTTAGATAGAAAAACTTTTTATCCAATTTGAATAAATAACTGAACCTAACTGCACTGTTCAATGGTTAGGATTAATTGGAATGTATGTACCTGACCTTTGTGAAGTGCCTTGAGACAACATGTGTTGTGATTGGCTCTATATTAATAAACTGAATTGAATTGAATTGAATTGAATTTGACGCTGAGTTTTAATCATCTCCATGGTTAATGGACCTTGAAGAAAACCTCCCCATTCCTCCTGCCAGTCCTTAAGCTGGTTCGAAACCTTTAACATTTGCCAGGGAGAGCCTGGTGACTCAAGGAGGTGCAGAAACAGATCAGTGAGCACCTTTCCTCTTCTGATGATTTGTAACATCTGGTCCGGGGAACACAGAAGATTTGCCGCATAAGATGAGAGCTCACTTGTAGACACAGCCGGCATGGGCTGCTCGGCAGAGGCTGTAACTGGCGCGGATAGCTAAGCAGCAGTAGCTGCTGGCATGGATGGCTCGGCAGCGGCAGCGGCTGGCGCACATTCAGTCAGCTCTGGAGCACAGTCTATCAGCCCTGGAACACAGTCCGCGGGCCCTGGAACACATTCAGTCAGCTCTGGAGCACATTCAGTCAGCTCTGGAGCACAGTTAATGGGGCCTGGAACACAGTCAGCGGGCCCTGGAACACAGTCAATAGAGCCTGGAATAAGGCCTGGAACACAGTCTGTCGGGTCTGGAGCACAGTAAGTCAGCTCAGGAGCACAGTAAATAAGCCCTGGGACACAGTCAGCGGGCCCTACTACACGGTCAGTCGGCCCTGGAACACAGTCAGTAGACCCTGTCACACGGTCAGTAGGGCCTGGAACACGATCAGTAGGACATGGAATACGGTCAGTCGGACATGGAACCTGGACCAAAAGCGGACCACACTCTGACCCCTCTGGAACTAGGATCAGAAGCGATCCCTCCTCGGACCCCTCTGGGAAGTGGATCAGAGGCGGTACGTCCTCGGACCCCTCTGGGACTTGGATCAAAGGTGGTCCGTCCTCGGACACCTCTGGGACTTGGATCAGAGGCGGTACGTCCTCGGACCCCTCTGGGACTTGGATCAAAGGCGGTCCGTCCTCGGACCCCTCTGGGACTTGGATCAGAGGTGGTCTGTCCTCGGATCCCTCTGAGACTTCTGGGGACTTGGCTGCGAACTGAGGCCCTGGAAACTCTGCAGCGGGCTGTGGCTCAGGGGACTCAGCAGCGGGCTGTGGCTCAGGAGGCTCTGCAGTGGGCTGTGGCTCAGGAACAGAGATGGAGGCTGAAAAAGAAAAATCAGCAGAGACTGAGGTGTCGAGCTGGTCCACAACGGAGACAGGAGTTGCGGCACCGACAGAAACCTCAGTAGATGATGTGGAATGGAAAAAAATCCTCTTAAGAGTTCTTTGACTTTGAGTTCTTTGAGTAATCAGTCTGACAGAGAGAGGTATCCCAATCCTTGTGGTTTTAAGTATAACAATGACCATCAGTGGGCTCTAGATGGATAAACTTTATCAGTTTATTATTTTAATTAGTTCCCCTACATATGGCACGTTCTGGGGTGGCCGTGCTCTTGCACTCGGTGGTTTGGTCTGGCCTCCCTGGCGGCCCCGCGCCGTTCCGGACCCTTTGTGGGGTGCCTTGAGACGACATTGTTGTAAATAAGTGCCGTTTAACCAAATAATCTGAACTGAAACTTTCTGTGTAGTTATGCTGCTATAGGCTTAGGCTGCTGGAGGACATAATGACCACTTTCACCCTCTTCGCTACATTCTCACACTACTCTCCAACTTTGCATTATTTGCTGTTATTTTAGTTTTTAACTTTGTTCTCTCTCTTTTCTCTTCCTAGAAGCTACACCTTGCCTGACTCTGTGTCTACCTATGACACCTTCTGGAGGGGGCCATTGTCCAAGTTGCTGCTGGCAACAACTTAATGCTCACATTCTACAGATGATCCACATGGCCCTGTCTTTCAGTGTTTAACCCTTTCTCTCTCCTAGACATAGCAATTGACTGAGCTTTTACTGTAACTAATTATATGTGCTCTCTTTCAGACTCTATCCTAGAAAACTGGCTCAGAGTTTATCTGTTCCTTCTTTCTAGGTGAAACGACTAAAGGAGCTACATCCATTAACATTTACTTTTCCTTCCCATAGAAAGTACTCCTGGATCAGTGCTTCTTTGTTTTCTTAGTGTCTCTGCTCTGTTCTCTCTAACCCCCAGTCGGTCGTGGCAGATGGCTGCTCACACTGAGCCTGGTTCTGGTTCTGCTGGAGGTTTCTTCCTGTTAAAAGGGAGTTTTTCCTCTCCACTGTCGCTACATGCATGCTCAGTATGAGGGATTGCTGCAAAGTCAACGCCAGTGACTGTCCACTGTCTCTACATGCTCATCCAGGAGGAGTGAATGCTGCAAGTCACTGACTGGATGTAATCTGCTGGGTATCCTTAGATAGAAAAACTTTTTAACCAATTTGAATAAATAACTGAATCTAACTGAACTGTTCAATGGTTAGGATTAATTGGAATGTATGTACCTGACCTTTGTGAAGGGCCTTGAGACAACATGTGTTGTGATTGGCGCTATATTAATAAACTGAATTGAATTGAATTGAATTTGACTCTGAGTTTCAATCATCTCCATGGTTAATGGACCTTGAAGAAAACCTCCCCATTCCTCCTGCCAGTCCTTAAGCTGGTTCAAAACCTTTAACATTTGCCAGGGAGAGCCAGGTGACTCAAGGAGGTGCAGAAACAGATCAGTGAGCACCTTGCCTCTTCTGATGATTTGTAACATCTGGGCCGGGGAACACGGAAGATTTGCCGCATAAGATGAGAGCTCACTTGTAGACACAGCCGGCATGGGCTGCTCGGCAGAGGCTGTAACTTGCGGGGATAGCTAAGCAGCAGTAGCTGCTGGCATGGATGGCTTGGCAGCGGCAGCGGCTGGCGTGGATGGCTCGGCAGCGGCAGCGGCTGCTGCTGCGAAAGGCAGATGATGACGACGCTGTCGGCGGGAGGAAAAAGGCACTGGAGCAGACGAGACAAATGTGGAGGACCTCTGGTTCTGCTTGTAACCAGGGGAAGCCAGAAACAGCCTGGAACCTCTAAACACTTCCTCCATTTCGGCCAGTAGAATGGGAGAGGGCTCTATTTCTAGATTTCTATGTCCTCCCCGTATCTAGCCTTTATTTCCTCATCCTGCTGATGAATCCATTGCTTCAGCTTCTCTTCCTGGTCCGTTTCTTGGCTCGGTCCTACTGTCATAATGGGTGGTTGAACGGAACCGGAGTGCAGAAAAACACTAGGCAGCAGCATAGTGGATATGAGAATCATGAGGCTTTAATAAAAAAAAGATCAACTTACACGAGTTTCCAAAAAATGACAAGGAACAGGGATCAGCATGGAAGTAAACAGGAGGACCGAGCGAAGAACAATAAAAAATAACCAAACATATATACTGAGGGAGAAAGGAGTGTGAACCAATGAAAATGGGTGACAGGTAATCAGGTGAAATATGAAACAGGTGTTTAACAGGGCTACAGAGGATACTGAGGGGAATAGACCAATGAAACACAGGTGAGGCTGACAGCAGGGAAGGTAAACAAGAAACTTAACTCCAAAAAAGGCAGAGTATGACATACAGTAAACCAAGCATTATTAAAATAATTGCAACAAACAAAATTAGTGACCTCATTCTTAAATATAATGAGGACTTACTGCATTTAATTAAAAAAAAGGCTAGATTAGAATAAATGCATCTAAAAAAAAGATAGATTTGAATAGATTATTCAGAGCTGGTATAATCTTGCTGATGAATACCACAAAAATTGTTATGGAACCAGAGGATTAAAAGAGAGCAACTTTATCAGGGCCAAACAGAAACATTTGTTGGAAAGATCCAACTTAATTTTATTTAACCCCATTTATCGTGATACCGTACAGGTCTTATTAACATCTTGGACAGCACATATTATGTATGGAAAGAAATAAAAAAAAGAAAGGTATAATTGGCAGCACAATGGAAAAATGCAAAGTACTCGTACTCGTCTCGTCGTCTTCCGCTTTATCCGAGAACCGGTCGCGGGGGCAGCAGACTCAGCAGAGACACCCAGACGTCCCTCTCCCCAGACACCTCCTCCAGCTCCTCCGGGGGGAGCCCAAGGCGTTCCCAGGCCAGCCGAGGGACATAGTCCTTCCAGCGTGTCCTGGGCCGTCCCCTGGGCCTCCTCCTTATTATTGAAATTGTTATATGCTGTGCGGTTACCAGCTAAATTAGCTGAGTGTAAATGTGAATAGATTACTAGATGCCCTGAAGGAAAGCCTATATTACCTAAATCAATGTTCCACTGGGCTGCAAATGTGAGCCATGGGCAGAGCTATGTCTCAACAGGGGGGATGATTGGCCAAGTGAACAAACAATTCACTACATATGGATTTAATACTTACTAAAAACTTACTAAAACCTTTTTGTGCATCTTGTTTGATATGTCTGAAACATTACCCCCAAGGAAATATAAATATTTCCTTGCAAAGGACCAGATGCTATAACAGTGGCAAAAGGGGCTTGTACATTTGGAATTCCAAGAAGGATTTATAGTGATAATGGAACACATTTTGTTAACAAAGTCATACAAGAACTTGGTAAATGTTTTAAGATTGACCTGAAAACACATTGTAGCTACCACCCCCAGAGTGCAGGGTTGATAGAGAGAACAAATGGGACAGTTAAAAGTAAGCTTAGGAAGACAATGGGAGAGAAACCAAAAGAAATTGGGTTGAATTTATTTATATAGTAAAACTTAATATGAGGATAACCCCATCAGCTCAGGGTGGACTAACACCTTTTGAAATAATACATGGCAGACCTTATTATATCCCTGATCTACAAAAAGACCTAAAAAGATCCACAACAAGATGCGACGTTAGCAGACTACATAAGGAAGATATTACAGTCAAGAGACATACAAAATGCTAATAATTTGCCAAATGATGTTTCTGAAGCCCTACAGGCTCCTGGTGACGTGAAAGAAGGTGATTGGGTGCTGATTAAGACCATTAAGAAGAAAACGTGCTCTGATCCAAAGTGGGAGGGTCCATTCCAAGTGTTATTGACAACTCCTACCGCTGTGAAAATCGAAAGCACACTGTAAAGAGGTGAGCCTGTCAGTCTTTCCACCCACAGGCAAGGAAGTGATATAAGTCTGACTACAAAAGGGTTGTCGCCATCTAGTGGAGGCTTCGTCTCAACGTCAGTGAAGAAACCAACGATCCCTCCTAGCCCTTAGGGGTAATAGAGAGACTCATAGGTAAATCAAAAGGAAAGATATTGTTGAAACACTTAGTTTTGTTTATCATGTGTGCCCTAATTATGTTAATAATATGCTAGAAATTTCCACAATTTCAGGATCTCCAGAAATTAAAGAGGTGGATAAATGAAGATTTCCATGGAATGTTTATACAAGGTATAAATTACTTGTATGAGATTAACAGCTGGTACCAATATGCAAAAATTGTAACCAAGTCCAGGAACATTTCTGGTTGTTATGTATGCCCTGAACTTCCTATCTCTTCCAGCCAGCCCAGGTTGACAGCTAGACCAGTACCAGCACCAAGAGATGAGTGTTTTATCAGAAATAGTGTTTCTGGTGTCATTACCAGTTTCCGCTTGGTAATGGGTAATGTAACATTTTACAACTGTGATGTTACAGAGTTTAAACAATTCAATGAACAACCCCTGTGTCCAACTATGTTGAGCTTCTGTCACGGTCTGGGGTAGTTGTGGACCAAGATGCAGACAAACACTGGGCGGCAGCATGTTGAAAACAAATCCTTTAATTCAGGCACCACGAAAAGCACTTACAGGTCGTAGGAGGTACAGAGGCAGAAATAATCCCAAGGCAACACGAAGACTGATGTGACAAACATGACCAGGAGAATTAAGGAACCAGCGAAGAATAATTGGCAGAACCGAGTATATAAAAGGGAGAGGAGGAGAGTGGACCAATGAGGGAGAAGCTAGGGTAATCAGAGGAGGAGTAGAAACGGGTGTGGGACTGGCTGTGAAGAGAGGGAATGAATGGTTACTATGGTGACATGAACCAGAGAACGCAGGCACACGAGAGAATTGAAGCTATAAGAAAACCAAAGGGAAACTAGGATCTATGGATAACAAACACTAACAGAAAAGGGAGAGCAAAAACAAACCACAACAAATACTGAACTAACTGGGAGGGAAACAGAGAAAGTGATGACTTAGAATAAATGCAAACCAAAACGTAAACAATAAGTGGAACTAAGTATAGCGGCAAACAAATAACTAAAAGCTAACCTGTCAGAAGGAACTGAAACAATAGAGACTAACACGGGGAACTATACTAGGAACAAGGCTGGGAAGAACTACAAATATAAAGGGAAACAAACACAAAGTAAATAGTACCTGAAGGGAAACTAAGGCCAAGGGGAGGAACTAGTTGGGCACAGAGAAGGGGAAAGAAGAACACAGGAAGACAGAGGAAATAATGAAACGTAGTAAATAAACCAAAGGGACAGAATATACAAAACAGTAAACAAGCACAAAAACCAAAATAGCAGATCCTGACAGTACCCCCCTCCTAAGGTCGCATACCAGATGACCTAAAAATCTAAGCAAGAATCCACACAGAAAAAAACAAAACCACCTGATCAGGGCAGGCGGAGGGGGCCTTGGAAGGAGGGCGAGAGTCCAGAAAAAAAATAACCCAACTGGGGAGAAAAACTGTAGTCCATGAAACTAATAAACCGCAAGGGCAGATCAAAAAGTTCCAACTTGGGAGAGGCCAGGATGCCGGCGATGAAGGAGCAGATGATCAGGAGACGAAGGAGTAGGCGATCCGGAGGCCGGCGATGAAGAATCCCACGACAAGGGAGCTGACGATCTGGAGGTCGGCGGCGAGACCAGGAGAACCTACAAAGCGCCCCGTCTGGAGTTTTGGCGTAGGAGCTGGTGTCTAGGAGGTCTGCGGCATAGGAGCTGGTGTCTAGGAGGTCTGCGGCGTAGGAACTGGTGTCTAGGAGGTCTGCGTTGTAGGAGCGGGTGTCTAGGAGGTCTGCGGCGAGGCCAGGTGAACCCACGAGTTGACCCATCAGGAGGTCTGCGGTGAAGAAGCTGGGGTCTAGGAGGCCTGCGACGGAGCGTGGAGGACCCTCGGAGCGGCTTGTCTGGGGGTTGACACCTTAAACAGGAGAACCCATGAAGAGGCTTGTCTGGAGGTCGGCGGCGGCAGAACAGGAGTCTATGAGGCCGGCACTTGGACCAGGAGAACCCAGATGGCTGGAGCTGGAGCTCTGGGAACCCGGGAACTGGCTGGAACTCTGGTAATCCCAGACCCGGCTGGAACTCTGGAAGCAAAGAGTCGGTTAAGGAGTCTAGTTGGCAGTCTTGGTCGCAGTCACTAGGCTTGGAGTCAGAATCAGGCTGGAAGTCTGGCGGCTCAGATTAAGGCTGGAAGTCTGCCAGCTCAGAGTCAGGCTGGAAGTCAGGAGTCTCAGGATCAGGCTGTAAGTCGGTAGCCTTGGAGTCAGGCGTGGAGTCTGGCGCCTTGTAGTCAGGCGTGGAGTCAGGCCGCGAGTCTGCAGCCCTGGAGTCAGGCTGCGAGTCTGCAGCCCTGGAGTCAGGCTGCGGGTCTGCAGCCCTGGAGTCAGGCTGCGGGTCTGCAGCCTTGGAGTCAGGCTGTAAGTCTGGAGCCTTTGGCACACAGTCAGTTAGACCTTGAACAAAGTCAGTTGGCTCTGGAACACAGTCACTGGGCCCTGGAGCCAGGAGCAGAGGCAGTCCACCCTCGGACCCCTCTGGAAACTCTGGTGCTAGAATTAGAAGCGGTTCGTCCTCGAACCCCCGTGGGACAGGCAGTAGAGGTGATCTGTCCTCGAACCCCTCTGTGACAGGCAGTAGAGGAGGTTCTTCCTCGAACCCCTCTGGGAACTCTGGAACTAGGATCAGAGGCGGTTTGTTCTCGAACCCCTCTGGGACAGGCAATAGATGCGATTCGTCCTCGAACCCCTCTGGGAACTCTGGAACTAGGATCAGAGGCGGTTTGTTCTCGAACCCCTCTGGGACAGGCAATAGATGCGATTCGTCCTCGAACCCCTCTGGGAACTCTGGAACTAGGATCAGAGGCGGTTCATTCTCGAACCCCTCTGGAAACTCTGGAACTAGGATCAGAGGCGGCCTGTCCTTGGACCCCTCTAGAAACTCTGGGGACTTGGCAATAAGCTGAGGCTCTGGAGGCTTGGCTGCATGCTGAGGCTCTGGAAGCTTGACTGCATGCTGAGGTTCTGGAAGCATGGCTGCATGCTGAGGCTTTGGAAGCTTGGCTGCATGCTGAGGCTCTGGAGGCTTGGCTGCATGCTGAGGCTCTGTGGTTGAGGTGTCGAACTGAGCTCCTGGAACTACGGAAACTGAAGCGTCGAGTTGAGCTCCCGATACTGTGGAAGCGGGGACGTCGAGTTGAGCTTCCGTGGAGGCGGAGACCGAATCGTCGGGCTGAGCAGTCGCTGAGGCCGTGGGCAAGGAGCCGACCCTCCGCGGAAACAGATGCGGAAGCGTCGGAATGAGCTGGTGCTGAAACCGGGGCGTGGAGCCGACCCTCCGTGAAAGCAGAAGCGGAGGCGTCGAGCAGGAACTCCGGAGAGGCAGACGTGGAAGCTGGGAGCC
The DNA here is from genome assembly GCA_036173005.1 of Crenichthys baileyi. NCBI lineage: Eukaryota > Metazoa > Chordata > Actinopteri > Cyprinodontiformes > Goodeidae > Crenichthys > Crenichthys baileyi. The sequence continues at coordinate 595,870 of JAHHUM010002312.1, forward strand.
GACCCTCTGCAGAGGTTAATGCAGAGGCATCGAGTGGGCGTTCCGCGGCATCAGCTGTGGGCCGCTGCACTGGGTCTGACTGGAAACTGGAAGCCAGAAAGGACGCAGGAGATGCAGGGGAACAGTGTGAGGCAGTGACCAAACCCTCCGGAAGAGGTGAGGAGGCGTTGGCACAACCCTCAGGAACCGGGACAGAGGCAGAGCAGCGAGAGTGCAACGGAGGCGGAGAGCTGTCTCGCACCGGACCAGGAAGCATGCAGCGCAGAACTCTGGCTCCGAACAGAAATACTAGGAGGAAGTGGGTTCTGGAGTTGGTGGCCGACTGTGGTATGACGGAGAAGGTCTGTAACGCAGCGTGCCGGTACCAGGAAGGGGAATTGCCAATCTCGAGCCCCAAAACGGCGACCGCTGCTTCTTCCGCTTCTCCACTTCCAGATGTGAGCTCTCCTCCACTTTACGTCAGAAGTATTCCCACAGCGTTATCACACCTTTGTCTGCTTGGTCCTTGTCTTGGCTGGTTCCTACTGTCATGGTCTGGGGTAGTTGTGGACCAAGCTGCTGACAAGCACTGGGCGGCAGCATCTTTCAAACAAATCCTTTAATTCAGGCACCACGAAAAGCACGTACAGGTCGTAGGAGGTACAGAGGCAGAAATATTCCCAAGGGAACACGAAGACTGACGTGACAAACATGACCAGGAGAATTGAGGAACCAGCGAAGAATAATTGGCAGAACCGAGTATATAAACAGGGAGAGGAGGAGAGTGGACCAATGAGGGAGAAGCTAGGGTAATCAGAGGAGGAGTAGAAACAGGTGTGGGAACTGGCTGTGAAGACTGAGGGAATGAATGGTTACTATGGTGACATGAACTAGAGAACGCAGGCACACGAGAGAAATAAAGCTATAAGAAAACCAAAGGGAAACTAGGATCTAAGGATAACAAACACTAACAGAAAAGGGAGAGCAAAAACAAACCACAACAAATACTGAACTGGGAGGAAAACAGAGAAAGTGATGACTTAGAATAAATGCAAACCAAAATGTAAACAATAACTAAGTATAGCGGCAAATAAATAACTAAAAGCTAACCTGTCAGAAGGAACTGAAACAATAGAGACTAACACGGGGAACTATACTAGGAACAAGGCTGGGAAGAACTACAAATATAAAAGGAAATGAACACTGCGTAAATAATAACTGAAGGGAAACTATGGCCAAGGGGAGGAACTAGTAGGGCACAGAGAAGGGGAAAGAAGAACACAGGAAAACAGAGGAAATAATGAAATGCAGTAAATAAACCAAAGGGACAGAATATACAAAACAGTCAAAAGTAAACAAGCACAAAAACCAAAATAGCAGATCCTGACAGCTTCTTGCAGGTTCCCACTTTTCTCATTGTGTCGTAGGCAGCGGTTCCATCCCATTGGGGACTATTCCAATGCGCATGTGTAACACGACTTACTATTATTCTTCCCACCAAACTGGACCAGGGGGAAAGGTCCATGATCCAAAGGGCACTTATGCAATAGATGGATTTCACTGGATGTGTGGAACTGCCATTTATTTGCAGTTGCCTCCAAGTTGGAGTGGTGTTTGTGCACCTGTTTATGTCACTGATCACACTTATGTCATTTCAGTTCAACCTTCCCTAAATAGGAGTAAGAGGGAACTCATCCGTGTGAAGCCACATGACAGGTGTGTGGGGATCAGATGTTCTTGAGGAATTCGAGCATAGATCAACAGGAAATAAGATTTTGCTAAGTTTATTACAATGGTTGGGAGTAGGAAAGAACATGTTTAGATTGGAAACTAAAGATTATCGACAGGAACTGTTTGTTAATGCAACCACAAAAGCTCTTGCAGGACTGTCCACAGAAGTCACAGCTCTTCGAACCGTGGTGTTGCAGAACAGGATGGTGTTGGACCTGCTGACGGCCTCGGTTGGGGGAGTTTGCGCTCTCCTGAACGAGACATGCTGCACCTACATCCCTGATGAGACCAACGGCGAAGATGGACACAAACTGAGCGATGCTATACGCCAATAAAATGAAATTAAAAGGGGTATGCAGCAGCATGTCCATCCCGGCCGAGGAAGCCTTTTTTCGTGGCTTACTTCTGGACCGTGGTGGCAACTGTTTTTGAAAATCATGACCCCTGTCATCGCTGTTTTATTGTTGTTCTGCCTTTTTACTCTGTGTGTTGTTCCCTGTATCAGAGCAATGATATTAAGGATGGTTGGAGGAATTTTTGAAACAATGTTGTCTCAGAATTACCAACTTCTGGACAAGGACCAGAACTATGATGACATTATGGAGGAGCAATCACTAAACTTCACAATAGTTTAATGTTTAATGAGGATTATGCATGAAGCCTTTTGGAAGTGTATACATGCATGTGATATTGAACTAATCAATAATAAACAGGAGGGACTTGTTGGAAAAATGTATTTAAGTTATCATTGCTTAGTTTAAACCATGTTTATGTCTAAGTTCTACTCTAGTGAAGATGATTCCTATGATTATTTTTTAGTGTGAAAAAGGGTTTGTGGAAGGTTAAGCAATGCGGTCTGGAGTGGATCACCCCTGGACATGACAAGCTAATACCATAAATGGGAATGACTACTCTTTTAGGTTAAAATCTCTGTAAGAATTGGCTGAACCAATTCCCGCTTTTTGCTTGTAGGAATGTGAGTTGTAAATAAAAGGCTGGTGCAAGGATTTTCCCTTTGTGAGAAGGAAGTTGCTGTTCTGGCAGAGGACTGTCTTACCCTTGCAAGTCAAACTTACTTGGTTCACCTTGTGTCTTATTTTACACTCGTCTGTGTTTATCAGCTTTCTAACTCTAACAGACACGTAATCGTCAAATGCAATGAAACAATCTTGAAATATTCAGTAGCTGGAATAAGAACAAAAACAAGCGCAGATGTAACTGGATGACTATCGTTAAATATTTAATTACATTTATGCCACTGTAATGTACTTTTCCAATTATGTCTCTTTTTCTTTTTTTCATGTGCAGCACTGAATTGTCTTGCTACTGAAATGTATAAATAAACTTGCCTTGCCTTGCCTTGCCTTAAACCCTGACAGGAAAACCAACAAGTTTATATTTATTTTCATACAAAAATTACCTATGAAGACGGATTTTTCTGTTTGACTGTTTATAGACGATAAGTTATGAATCAATTGTACTATGTGTTGTCACAAACATACAGCGCATGCTGTAGGTCTTGGCTAGAAGGGGCCAGCAGCACCACGTCATCTAAGAGACAAAATCCATCCACTGGTCCCCTCAAACCCGACCCCCCTCCGGGCCCTTGCTGCGTCTAGAAAATCTTTCCATAAAAGTTATGAACAGGACCGGTGAACAAAGGGCAGCTCTGCCGGAGTCCATGCACCGTGAACAGGTCCGATTCGTGCTGGCAATTGATGCGGACTCAAACTCCTTTGCTTGCCGCCTCGTGCATGATGACCGGATGGCCCCTCATAAGGTGCCCCCGATTCCATACTCCCTGGAGCACCCCCACAAGGCAGCACAAGGGACCACAGTCGATTCCTTCTCCAGGTCCACAAAACACATTGAACCGTTTGGCACATCTCCATGAGCCCTCTGGAGTACCCTGTCTATGGTATAGAGACTGTGTCCATTGTTTCCACGGCCAGGACGAAAACCACACTGCTCCTCCTGAAGCCGAGTGATTTGACTAGTCGGCTCCTCTATCCAATACCCTGGAGTAGGCCTTGGATACCAGGGAGTCCTGAGGTGTGGTGATCCCCCTGTAGTTGGTGAACACACCTCCGGTCCCCCTGTCTTTAAGTGGAACCACCAAGCCCGTCTGGCCAGCCCAAAGGGGCACTGCCCCCCGCCCGCCATAAATGTTGAAGAGCCGTGTAACCATGCACCCCCCACACCTTTCCAAGTTTTTGGGGGTACTCAGGGGGGATCTCCCCACCCCCAAAGCCTTGCCACCGCGGGCTTTTTAACCACCTCGGTGATTCACCTGGTGAAAAAAGAGCCCAACCCCCGAGTCCCCAGCCTCTGTTTCCACCAGGGAATGGTGATGGCAGGATTGAGGGACCCCTTAAAGTACTCCTTCCACCCCCCGATAATGTCCCCAGAAAGGTCAGCACCTCCCCCCCCCCACATAAACAGCTTTGGGGCGAGCACTGCTTCCCCCTCCTGAGGCGCCGGCCCGGTTTTGCCAAATCGTTTCAGGCCACCGGTAGTCCTTCTCCCTGGCCCACCGAATCCCCCCAGGCCCGGGTTTTGCCTCTGCCACACCCCGGGGCCGCAGAAAACCCCCCCCTCACGGTACCCGTCAGCCGCCTCAGGGCCCCAAAACCAACCCAGAAACAAAAAAAAACGGGAAAAAAACTCGGGAATATCTCACAACAGAAAGTTTTTTGTTCTATGTTTTTCTGTGTTTTTTTGCTCCTCTGTTCTGACTTATTTGATCTTTTTTTTAGTTTGTACTTGCGTTATGAATCTTTAAAGAAAATTTGTTTTTTTCTAAAAAAGAAAACGATGATAATCATTCATCAGCTTTTTAAATTTAGCCTATAAGGAGACAGGTTTTTCAGCATCAACGTGTTCGGGCGAGCTGAGACCAATCCAAGAAAAGGGGACAATTTATATCAGTTGGCAAAAACCCCTGTGGCCTGGCACCCCCTCTAGAAGACAAGGTGAAACAACCAAACTTTCACGCTGAATCTCGACTCCTCTGAAAAAAAATGTTTTTTGTTTTTGAACCAGCGGGGTTCCAGGGGCAGAAGGGAAACGAAACCCTTTTGGTTTCAGGCACATTTCCTCTTTATTTTGTAATGCGGGGGAATGCCCAAACAAGGGGAGCAAAAGTAAGGGGGGAAACCATTGTCATTTCAGACGGGACGTCACCTAGAAGGACAAACTTTATTTTTAAAAAGAAATCCTCCAAGGTTGTCGCATTTTTACGACAGTGGACGTCACTGCGTTGACTTTGGGGGGGGGGGGGAAAAAGAACCCCATACTGAGCATGCAAGCAAAGTGGAGAGGAAAAACTCCCTTTTAACGAAGAAATAGAAACCAGGCTATGTAGGCCATCTGCCACCCCCCGCTGGGGTTAAAGACCAAGCAGAGACACAAAGAGAACAAAGAACCTGATCCGAGTACTTTTTAGGGGGAAAAGGAAAATAAAATGTTTTAAAGGATGAGCTCCTTTTGTCGTTTTACCTAGAAAAAAACTCTGACCAGTTTTCAAGGGTTTGAGCGAAAAAGAGCCCCGAGAGTTTTTCAGTAAAAGCTCAGGGGAGTAGCTTTCTAGAGAGAGAAAGGGTTTAAACACTGAAAGAAGGGGCCCTGTGGATCATCGGTAGAGGTTGGCATTAAGTTTTTGCCCGCAGGCTTGGCCCTGCCCCTCTCTGAAAGTTCAAGGTAGACACGATCAGGCCCACAATCAAAAGGGGAGCCAGCCGGACTTTAAAAAAAGGGGTTATATGGTTTTTCTGTTAAGCGATTAGTAATTCACAAAGAGTTTTGGCGACCTGAAGACGGGCAACCCCCTTTCATTAAAACAAGTTAAAGCCCAAAATAATCCTTTTGTAAAACAAAACATGTATTTTCATCTCTAGTTCAATGGGGAAAAATAAATCTAATTTGGAGATGTTTCCAAATTTTAAAAAGCAGGTCTTTACAATTTTTTTTAAAAAGTGCTCCCCAAAGGGGAGGGCTTGATCAAAAATGACACCTAAATTCTAGGGGTATCTTTTTTTTGAAGTGTTAGATCCCCAAATTTTTGTTTAATGTCAGCATAGGCCCGGGGCCGGTGCAAAAAAATCCGGGGTCTCTGTTTTTTTTTGGTTTAGCTGTAATAATTATTGTTTTTAAACCACTGGTTAATGTTTTGTTAAGCACCCCCCTTCCAAAGAGAAGTTGTGGCCTCATAGGCCTTTAAAAAGGAGGCCCGACGCTAAAAAGTTCTGCAAAAAGATGATAAAAAAAATCATTAAACTTTTTAATTATCTGACCTAAGGGAAGAAAGTATAGTAAAACGAATAGGTCCCAGCTGGAGCCCTGGGGAAAACTACTGCGTTTAGTAGAACTGCATTTTTGCTTTTCAAACACCTAGAGTCCCAAACAAATGTAGGTGAGAACCCTTTAGAACAACCGACATCCCAACCCCATCCCTCAGTCTTTTCTTGGGATATCAGATTAACGTGTCCAAGCGGGAGGTCTCAAGCCCAAACTTGATTTCCCAAAATTGCTGACAACATACCACTGGTAACTTTAAGTTGCGTTTAGTCGAATGCATTTTACGAAAATGATCATAGATGTTGTTTTTTTCCAAGTACGTTGTGGGTTGGAAGCAACTCCCTTCTAATAAGTTTTGACATGAAAGGAATTTTTAAATTCTATAATTTGTATGTAGTTTTGGGGTCCAAGTTGGGTTTTTTTTAAGTTTTGGGGTTTCCACAAGGGCATTTTAAAAAAGTTTGGGGACGACTCCAGTCAGAAGGAAAAACTTTTAAACAGTTTAAACCCCAAAGGACCAATCGGTGAAAAGCGCAAAGTTTTTGGGTTTTTGGGGAGAAACTGAGAGGCGGGAAAAAAGGGCTTCATTTACCCAAAAGTATCATAAAAAGTGACGGGTGTAAAAGTACCCAAGAAAAAAAACTGATGGCTTTGGGGGAAACAAATTTTCTTTTTTTTTTTTTTTCAACAAAGTTTTAGGAAAAAGTTGTTTTCTTTGCTTTTGAGTGCACTTTACTGGAAACAGCGGCCAGAGACACAATAGCTCTAATAGTATCAAAAAAAACTTTGGGTTTTCTCTTTTTTGTTGATACGAGTCTAGAAAAATTTTCAGCCTGGACTTTTTTATCATTTCATTTAAGGGGGAAAGTAGACCTCAAATAGAGCCTTGACTTAAATTTCAATTCATCCAAAATCGCTCACTTTGGAACACTTCCCCTTAGGTTTAAAAATTGGCTCATTGATGCGTGACATCCCTTCTTTAGAGATGCATGTTTTAAGGGGGCTATTTGACCCAAGTGGAGAGCTTCTCTTTTAAAGCAGGGATAAAAATATTTACTAAATTCCATAGTATCAGAACATTTTAATCATTCAGGAAACTCTCAATAAAAGCCAGGAGTTTTTAATTTTAGGGGAATATTTGCTTAGAGCGTTTTAAGGTCAAAAGAGACCAATATATCACTTCTGTTTAAAACCTAAAGACACATTGTTATATTCACCCCCAAAAGAAAAGACAAAATCAAAAGTTACCTTTAATAGGGGGGGGCCAAAAAATGTTGGACAAAGAAAAAAATCTGACAAAAATTTAAGCTGCTGAGCTTGAAGAAGCATCATCAATAGGGGTGTTAAAAACCCCAAAGTTAAAACTTTTTTCCAAATTAAAAGGAAGATAAAAAATCAGTAAATCTTTTAAAAATATTCCGCAGGCCAGGGGGTCGATAAATGGAAAAACGTAAAAAAATTTAGAAGCGCCCAACCCTTTAAACTTACGACTCGAAAGAAGTGTGTTTCCAGTTTGCATACCTCTGCTGTACTGTCCTTAAAAAACCCGCAGCAAGTCCCCCACCCGGCGCCTAAAGGAACTCCCAGCCAACGGGGGAAAGTTTATTTTGTTGGATAAACTCGCCACCCTCTGCCATGTTTCGTGAGAAACAAAAATCCAAATTTTTTCTCCAAAAAAAATCATTAAGGGGGAAGGTTTTTTGGCGATGGAGTGTAAAAGGGCAATCCAAATGGATGCGACGGTACGGTTTTGCAAAAGTGATCGCCGTGAGACTGACACAACACCTGGTCCCGGGGTTTCGTTATCTCCCCTGCATTGGGGACCAGCTCCTGTTTAGGGGGCAAATTCGAAAAGGGAGTGATCCGGTGGCCCCGACGAATCCAAGATCTGCAAGCAAAGCCAAGTTTTTGTTGCGGAGGGAGGTTTCCCGCCACAAATCTGGAGAGTAATAGGCACAGAAAGCAGGAGCCTCCCTCCCGTCGGAAAACTTGCAAGATGTGGTCTCATCCGTACCTGGATGCCAGCTCTACAACCTCTTTTCCTCAATTTCTTCTTGGATTTTCCTGAGGCGCATTTTCTAAGTTTATAAAAAGTATTCGGGCGAGGAAGGAAAGCATATTAATGGTGGTGGGAAGAGTTTCCCATAACTTTTCCAATCATCACAAAGGTGTTCCATAGACTCTTTGATTTGGAGCAGATGAACGGTCATAAATCATAGCAGCAAAAATGCAATTGTTAGACATTAGGGCTGATGTGATAGCAACGAACACAAAAGTGACTTTCAATCATCTTAATAGCAGAAAGGCAGCGGCCAGGCCAAGCACAGGCGCCACCTTGCTATCAGGACCCTCTTCAGTTTACTTATCACTGTGGAGTTAAAGATGCCATCAAACACCTGCTTCAACAAACCCACTGTCATTTGGACAAAGCCAGCAGCACTGTGAGGATCATGATTTCTCCAGAACATTTAACACAATTCAACCTGATTTGCTTTGTCAGAAACTCCAGAAGACTCAGGTGGAGGCCTCAACAATCTACTGGATCAAAGACTACCTGACAAACAGGCCACAGTCTGTGAGACTGAAGGGTTGTGTGTCTAACCAGGTAGTCAGCAGCACAGGAGCACCACAGGGGACGGTACTCTCACCATTCCTCTTCACTCTGTACACCTCAGACCTCCAGGACCAGACAGACTCCTGTCATCCAGGAGGAGTGAATACTGCAAGTCACTGACTGGATGCAATCTGCTGGGTTTCCTTAGACAGAAAAACTTTTTATCCAATTTGAATAAATAACTAACTCTGACTGCACTGTTCAATGGTTAGGACTAATTGGAATGTATGTAGCTGACTTTTGTGAAGTGCCTTGAGACGACATGTGTTGTGAATTGGCGCTATATAAATAAAATGAATTGAATTGAATAGAAATACTCAGATGATTCTGCAGCCGTGGGATGGATCAAAAGTTGGACCAAAAAGCTGGGGTGGGGGGAGCTGGGGCCCCCTTATGGCTGGTGGGGGAAAAAAATCATCTCACCCTTGAACTGAAAAAAAACAAAGGAGATGTTTTTGTAGTTTTTTAGGGAATTTTGAATAGGTCAAACACTTTTTTCCCTAAAGGGAGAAAGGGGGGAGGTGGTGGAGGGGGGTAAAAATACCTTGGTGTTTTTGATTTAAAAAAAAGCCCCAACCCTGTTTAAAAAAAGCTGGTTCGGTCGGGGGGACCCTCGGGAAAATTTCCGGGAAACTTTTTGTACAAAAGAAAGGATTTCATAAAAAAATGAAGAACTTTATGGGAAAAACCCTTTTGAGCAACCCCCTTCTCAGCCCGTTTTTGTTAAACCCCAACAGAGGGGCCCTTCGGGTCGGGAGGTTTCCTTAATTTGCTGAAACGACAGCCCCCCTACGGGAGACCCCTTCCCTCCCCAACCAGCATCAGGAAATTAAAATTTGGCTCCTTGGGGAAAACCGGGGGAAAGGATATGGGGAAAAAACAACTTTTATTTTCCCCTTTTGGGGGTTTAAATTTAAAGTTTTTTTGGAATTAAATTTTGGAATTTGAATAAAAAAAAAATTAGGTGAAAATGGAAAAAAACATTGGGAAGATTAATAAAAGGAAATGGTTTTTTAAAAATTTCAAATTTAAAGAAGTGCTGAAGAAACAAAATACAGGAAAAGGATAAAAAACGGGTACAGTTTGGGAACATTTGGTCTTCATTAAACTTAAAACATAATAGGGAAACATGGGGACAAAATGGAAAAAATGAAGAAGCCCAACGGTAACAAATTACAGAAGAAAGGAACAAAATTTAAATTTAAAACGTTTTGAAAAAAAAAATTTTTACAGACAAAGGGGCCTTTTATGATGTAGCGGGAAAGGGTTAAATTTTTTGTTTTTTGGATGGAAACTGGGTTTAGAAAAAGAAAAAAAGTAGGTTTTTTTTTGGGCTTGCTGCCCTGTTTCACATTCCTTCCCGGGTTAATGGGCAAATGCACCAGTTTGTTGCCAACAAACCAAAAAAAACCAAAGAAAAAAGGGGAAAGAAGAAGAAGAAAACCCGAAAGAAAAAAGAAAAAAAGGAAAGAAAGAAAAAAGAAAAGGTGCCGGAAGGGGAAAAAGGGTGCCCCCCTTTTAAAATTTAGGGGGGGGACCCCCCCCCCCAAAAGGGGGAAAAAGGGCCCAAAAGAAGCGATCCAGCTGGAGGGGGGGAAAACCGACCAAGGTACAAAACCCTTGCTCAAAAGGGACAGTGATGAAAAAAGCTCCAAAGGGTTAAAGCCGCCCAGGAAGGGGCCCAAATGTGGGGGGAATGAAAAACAAACAAGGGGGGGATCTTTTGACAGCTTAAATTTCCAGAAAACCTAAAAAAAACCCCACATTTTTCCCGGGGAAGGCTTTTTAAAAACCCGACAAAAAAACCAAAAGAAAAAAAAACCGGTGGGGTGAGGGGAGGAGAAAGGGGAAGAGGGGAGAAAAGGAGATTTAGGTGACGTTGAACGTAGCGTGGGGGTTGGTACCAGAGTGAATATTAAACCCGCCCCTTTTGAAATTAATTTAAATTCCAATTAAAATTCATTTTTATTTTTTAAAAGCGCCAAATTAAAAACCCCTGTCGCTCAAGGCACTTCACAAATTAAAGGAAACAGGGCCATTAAAATTTAAATTTCCGAATCGGGGGGAAAAAAGTGCGTCAGTTTCCCTTTTTAATTAAAAAATTGGGAAATAAAAAACTTTTTTTTCTATCAAAGGGAAAACCCCAGCAGATTGCATCCAGGTCATTGATTTTGCAGCATTCACCCCTCCGGGATGAGCATGTAAAAGACAGGACAGTCCTGGCGTTAAACTTTGCAGAAACCCCTTCATACTGAATGTTTTTTTGTAGGGGACAGGGGAGGGGAAAAAACCCCCTTTTTTTAAACAGGAAAAAAACCTCCAGCAGGAAAACGAAACCAGGCTCAGTGTGAGGGCCTCGGGCCCCCCCCTTTGCCCCCCGGGATTTGGGGGTTAGGGGAAAACCCAGAGCAGAGACACAAAGAGAACAAAAAAGCACATCCAGGAGTTTTTTCTAGGGGAAGGGAAAAAGTAAATGTTTTTGGAAATGTAGCCCCCTTTATTCTTTCCCCTAAAAAGAAAAACCCGATAAAAACCTGAACCTTTTTCCAAATGTTAGATTCTAAAAGAGAGCACATAGATTTTATTACAGTAAAAGCTCCGCCGAAAGCTATGTCTGGGAGAAGAAAGGGTTTAAACACTAAAAAGACGGGGCCCTATGGGGAAATCATCGGTAGGGGGTGAGCCATTAAAGTTGTTCCAGCAGAAGCTTGGGGGACCCTTTTCCAGAAAGGTTGTTTACGGGTAGCCCACAAAGTCGGGCCCCGGTGTAGCTTTTTAGGAAAAAAAAGAGAGAGAAAAAAAAGTTAAAAGCGGGAAAAAAACCCGCAAAAAATAAAAAATTGGGAGATTTAGTGTGGGGAATGTAGCAAAAGAGGTGAAAAGTGGGTCATTTGTCCTCCAGCACCCTTTAACCCCTATAGCAGCATAGCTACAAAAAAAGTAGCTCAGGAAAACCTAAAGGCCACTCTAAAAAATAAGCTTTAAAAAAGGGAAATTTTTTTTAACCCTAGCCTTAAAAAGTAACGGGGGTGTCGCCTCACGGACTAAAATTTGGGAAGCTGGTTTTCCACAGGAGAGGACCTGTTTAAACAAAAGGGATCTGCCCCCCCATTCTATTTTAAGAGACCCCTTTGGGAAAACCACCCAGAAACCCCCTTGCAGTTGAGAACGAAGGGGCTTTTGTTAGGAACGTTTGGATAAAATCAGATCTCTAAATTTTGATGGAAAGCAAAAATCTTTAAGGGCTTTATATGTGGGGAGGAAATTTTTAAATTTCTATTCGGATTTTAACTATGGGAGCCAGAAGGGAACCCAAAAATAGGAAAAAATATGACTCTTTTTTTAATTTTTTCATCAAACTCTTGCTGCACAATTTTAAACAGCTAAAGGCTTTTTAACTCCCATTTTGGGGACATCCTGATAAAAGGGAATTAAAATAGCCCCAGTTTGGGAAGAAACCCCAAATGCATGGATTAGTTTTTTTAAAGCCAATCCGGGGAAAAGGATATTTCAATTTTGGCAATTTTCCCGGAGATAAAAGGGAAGGGAAAATCCTAAAAAAACCTTTTTAAAATTATGGGTTTTAAAGGGAACCAGGTCCGGGTCAAAAATAACCCCAAAGGTTTTTTATTTTTATTATCGGAGGTAAATTTTAAAATTCCCATCCGGGTTTAAAGGGGATTGACTAACCCGGTTTCTTTTTTAAAGACCCCCGGTTTCCCAAAGACGACAACTTTTTCCCTTGTCTGAATTTAGAAGCCAAAAAAATTAAAATCATCCAAGTTTTTATTCTTCAAGACATGCTTGTAGTCCCCATCCAAATGGGGGGGGCTCAATTTAGGGGTTTATGGATTTAAATAAAAACTGAATATCATCAACGTAACAGTTTAAAAATTTATTCTTTGCTGCCTGATAATTTTACCTATGGAAGCAATATTATATAAAGAGAATTTTGGCCCCAAGTACGGGAAACCCGGGGGTAATCCACAAATTTAAACCCCGGATTTAAAAAATGATTTATCAAATTTTCATGAACAAAAAGGGAAACTGTCAGGAAAAAATAAATTTAAACCCGCCCCAGCACTGTTCCCCTGGGTCCCCCACGCCCTATTTCCCCGCCTTTCTAAAAAAGAATATTATGAACGACTGTATCCCAAAAGCCCGCACTGAGGGTTAAAAAAGGAAAACCAAATTTCAGACACAAGTCCATTATCTGAAGGCAAAAAAGAATATCATTAAATGACTTTCAGCAGAGGTTGGGTTAAATTTTTTTTTATCTATGAGAGCTCTGAAAACCCGGGGCCCCGAAAAATCTTCAAAAAGGTCCCTTGCTGTGTAAATGCCCCACAATTTTTGTTTTTGCAACTATTTTCTCAAGAATTTTTTGAAAAAGGAACCCGGAAAAAATTTGGGTTCGGTCGTAATTTTTTTTAAGCATCTCGATTCCCAAACCAAAATTTCCCTTTAAACAAAGGTTTTTAAATTTCAGGGTACCTTAAAACTTTTGGTTTCCCTATCCATTTAATAAGGATTTGAAAAATCCCTAAACCCCAAAAGGGGGGGGTTTAAACAAGGGGAACCCCTTCCTTTAAAAAAATTTTGGTTGGGATTGGGGTCTAACACCAAAATTGAAGGGTTTTGATGAAGTAATTTTTTTGATTTAAATCAGGAAGCTCCCCCAGGATCCAAAAAATTTCCCAAAAAACCCGATCAGGTTTCTACAGATTTTCCAATGTTGTCTCACTTGGGTTTAGGAGAAGTAATCCCTGTTTTTGGGAATTTTTCAAAGATTTTTTCTTAATTTTTGAACAAATTTTTTTTGGAAGAATCCCATAAAACTCAAAGACTGTGAGGCCCAAAGGGGAAAGGAAAAGGCCAAAAGAGCCTTTTGACTTTTGTTTTAAGGGTTTTTTAAAATGTACTAAAGAGGAAAACCTAGGTTATTTTTGTTTCTTTTCATTAATGGGTGAGAAAAAAGCTTTCTAAACTTGGTAAGGTTTTTTATACAAAAGTAAAGGGTTTTTTTTCCAGAAATTTAAATAGGATCCTCTAGGTGTTTTAGAGCGCCATTTTCGGGGTCCAAATTTTTTAACTTGTGCTTTTAAAGGGACCAGCTCTGAAAAATTTCCCCGGGAGGGCCCGCCTCCTAATTTAAAAAAATTTCCCCTTTTTTTTCAAGGGGGGTGCATTTTTAATGCCCCCACCAATGATGAAGTAAAAACCCCGAAACCAAAAGAATCAATTTGTAAGAGGGAAAAAAAACAAAATTTAATTTTTCCCCCCACTTTTGTTTTTCTGTGAAATGAGGAAAATTTAAAAATGGAACAGATTCTTTAAAGGTTTTTACAAACATCGTCTGAAATGATTTTACTATAATGAAAAAATTTTTTTTTTTGGGGGTGGGGTACTTGTTAAATTAAAAAACAAAGGTTAAATTAAAAAAAAAAGGTTTTAACAGGCCCCCAGGGTTTTTTGAGAAAAAAATTTTTTGTCCCGTACACTCAAAAGCCAATTATACTTAAATTTGTTGGGGATTTAAAAAAACCCCAAAATCCCAAATTTAAATTTTCCAGTGATTCCTAAATGTGAGCATTGTCAAAAAAGTTGAGGTTTTTAAAAATTTAAAAAAGTCAGCAAGAAGGGCCAAAAAGGAAAAAAAGTTGCTAGCAAAGCATTTTTTTAGTGGGAGCCCCTTAAAAATAAAATTAAATTAAAAGTGTGCCCAAAAGGTATCCCCCCTTAAAGGGTAAAAAAATGAAAACCCCGGGTGGAAATAGTGGCACTATATTTTTCCCCTATGTGAAATGGTTTTGAGCCTGAAAAAGAACACTAGGGTTTGGGTAGTTGGAAGCCCGGGTTTAGCTATTTCTAATGGGAAATTTAATGCCCATTCCCGAAAAAAATTTAACTATTTAACTAGTGGTGCTTTAAAGCACCCCTAGTTAACCGTAAGCTCCAAAAAAGTTTAATACCCGGTTTGACTAGAAAGGGGTTTTTCCCCCTCTTACTAGTTAAAAAGTGAGTCCAAAAAAGTTTCACTGTTTTTGGCTTGAGCTCTGCTGTGAGTCCCGAAATGTTTCCCAAAGTAGTTTTGATGTTAGATTTTTTATTTTTTTTCTTTTTTTTCTCTGCTCTGTTCTGATAGATTGTTCCATATGTTCCTAACAAAAGCACTTCGTTTCTCAGAATGCAGGTTTTCTGGGGGGTTCCTAAGTCTCTAGAAGTAAGAATGGGAGGCAGATCCTTTTGTTATCAGGCTTTCCCCTCCTGTGGGAACCCCAGCTCCCCCGGGTTTTTGTCCGTGAGGCGGGGCACCCCGTCCCACTTTTAAGGCTAGGCTTTAAAACTTTTCCCTTTTTTATAAAGTTAAGTTAGAAATGGCTTTGGGTTTTTCCTGAGCTATCCCTTTCCTTTTTTTAGCTCCGTCTCTTTTTCCCCCCCCTTTTTGGAAAAAGGGGTAAGGGGGGAGTCCCGGTTTTTTCCTAAAACCCGGGTCAGTTATGGTTTTAAAGGGGCAAAACCCCCCACCCTCCTTTTTGCCCAAACCCGTATGACCCCCCTTTTCTTTTTTCCAAAAGGTTAGGGCAATATGACAGAGAGAGGTATCCCAAATTTGTTTGTGGTTTTTTAGGTATAAACCCAAAGGGCCATTTTAGTGGGCTCTGATGGAAAAAACTGTCTACTTTTAAGGGTAGGCTTAAAAACTTTCCCCTTTTGATAAAGCTTATATTTTGAGTGGCCCTTTGGTTTAACCCTTTAGCTATCTCTGTAGTTAAAGCCCGCTATAGGCTTAGGGTGCTGGAGGACAAAAATGAAAAACCCTTTTACCCCCCCCTTTGCTACTTTTCCCTACTTTCTCTCCAATTTTCATTAAATTTTCTGTTATTTCAGCTTTTAACTTTGTTCTCTCTTCTTTCTCTTCCCCAAAAGTCAAAACCTGGGCCTAATCGGTCTACCTGTGCCAAACCCTTTTGGGGAGGGGCAAACCTCCCAAGCTTCTGCTAGCCCAAAAACTGAAAGGTCCAAAAATTAAAAACCCGATTCCCCCATGGCCCCTGTCTTTCCCGTTTTAACGCTTTTTTTTCCCTTCCTTTTTTTCCCTAGACATGGAAATTGAAATGAGCTTTTTTCTGTAAAATTTTAAATCTATGTGCTCTCTTTTAGACTCTAACCTTGAAAACCCTGCTTAGAGGGTTTTCCCGTTTTTTTCTTTTTAGATAAACGGAATAAAGGAGCTACCCTTTCCAAATTTAACCCTTTACCTTTTCCCTTCCCATAGAAAGGGACCCCCGGGTCGGGTTCTTTGTTTTTTTGGGTCTCTCCCCTTTTTCTCCCAACCCCCAGTCGGTTTGGGCAGATGGCCGCTCACACGAGCCCGGTTCTGGTTTTTCTGCTGGAGGTTTCTTCCTGTTAAAAAAGGGGGTTTTTCCTCTTTCCCCTGTCGTACAAGAAAGCTCAGTATGAAAGGGGTTGGGTGCAAAGTCAACGCCAGTGACTTTCCCCTGTCTTACCCTGCTCATCCCCGGAAAAAGTGAAAGCTGCAAGTCACTGACCCGGATGCAAATCTGCTGGGGTTTTTTAGATAGAAAAACTTTTTATCCCCTTTGGGAAAAAATAAAGTGGGAAACTGACCCGCCCCCTGTTTTGATAAAATTTGGATCCAAATTTGGAAAGAAGCCCACTTTATTTTAAACCCGTATGATTGGATTGGATTGTATGTGCATCGGAAAAAAATCTGTTTTCTGGGCTGACTGGGAACTCTGTTTTTTCCTTCCCCTGCAGGAACCTAATTTGGGAAAAACCTGCGAACTATCAAAAATTTCCAAAAATTTACATGTTTTTTTGCAAGAAAGGGGAGCCTCAAAAAAGAAAACCGTTTTTTAATTTCATGGCCAAAAAAATTTTTTTAGATTTTTTTTTTAGTGAAACCCTATGTAGGTTGACCTTTACGTTTTTTCCCGGGCCATGGGGGGATAACACCTTTTGGTTTTTAAAAAGTTTAAAAAAAAGGGAATTTTAGCATTGGGGGCCCCTTTTTTGTGAAGTTTGCAAACAGTGTTTAATGAATTTCTGGACATCTAATCTGCTCCCAAAAAGAAATTTTAAAGACATTCTTTAAAGTTTCTAAAAAAGCACCGGGGAAATAATACGTCCAAGGGTTATTTAGCCCAATTGTTTTCCCCAAAAAAATCACCCCCCCTGAAAAATTTTCTCTGGGGTCCCCGGCTTCAATAAAAAAAGGAGATGGTGGAATGGAGGGGGATGTTTGGGGGGAACTTTAGCTGGGCCCGGAGCGAGCCAAGTCCTTTTTAGGAAAGCACTCTGACCCCCGCTGGGCCCCCCCCACTCCCCTATTTTTTTTCTCCCTTTGTGGGGCCCAAACAGAGGGGCTGGGGGCCCCCTTTTCACTATAACAACCCCCTGGGGAGGGTTTATTTCCCCCCCAGTTTAGAAGGGAATCCTGTTTTTTTAAAAACAGCAGTCACTTCAAAACCTTTTTTACAGAAAATAAAAAATGAAACCACCCGTTGTGGGGTTTTTTCAGCGGTTTCCCTTTTAAGAAAATTTATCTTTTTTTCTGGCCTCATGACAGATCTTCTCCCCAAAAGCCCCCCTTTCTGCTGATGTCATATTGATGTTCCCCCACAGAGCAGACAGCCCCAAAAAATTTTGGCACCGCAGAGTTTTTTTCAGATGGGTGGCGGAAAAACTCTCCCCTTTTCCCCTTTTCCCCCGGGAAAGTTTTTTCCCGCGTTTAAAAAAACTGTTGCCTTTTCCCCCCCCTTGTGCAAAAAAGTTAAAGGGGTGCTTTTTGAGATGCTGATATGAAATTTTCCCGAAAAAAACAAACATGTTAAAACACCTTTACCAGGGCAGAGTTTTTTTCTTTTGGGAGACGTTTAGGACAAAGACTGAAAACCAGAAAAAAAACGAGAATTTTCCCCCAAATCCAAATGGAGTCCTGACCATCAATCTTTCAGAAATTTTAAAATATTAGCTTTGGGTGTCTGCCCTTTTAAACGCCAAACACAGAGAAGCAGTTTGAAAGATTCAGGAGAGATGGGAGAGGGAGTGGGTCGACAACCATGGACCACCACTTCTGTCCAAGATGCACAGGGCTTTGGAGGGGAGCTCACAGTGGGTAGCTTTATTGAGGGGGTCCCACAGAACTGTGTCTTGTAGTACAGGGTTCTGTGAGGATGACTGTTTCTACTGCTAGGTGAAAAAGAAGCTGGACAGCTCACATTTTACCACAACCAACACATATCGAATGGGGATAGAAGTGATGCCCCATCACCCTTGTAGACCATTCAGGTTATTTAATGTGTAAATTTTTCTTCTCATGTTGTATTTTATATAAAGAACATGTTCAGATCTGGTCTCATCTGAGCACGGTGTCTTCTTCCACATGTTTGCTGCAAACACAACATGTGTCTTTCTTCTCACCACTCTTTCATAAAGGTCAGATTTATGCAGTGCATGGCAGATTCTCCCTACCTGAGCCGTGGATCTCTGGAGCTCCTTCAGAGTTACCATGGACCTCGTTTCTGCTTCTCTGATAAATGCCCTCCTTGTCCAGCCTGTCAGTTTAGGTGGACCTCCATGTCTTGGTGGGTCTGCAGTTGGTCCATCCTTTCTCCATGTTCAGATGATGGATTGAACAGAGATCTGTGAGATGATCAAAGCTTGGGAACTCCAGAACGTTCTCCTTCACCTGTCTGCTGTAGTCCTTGGTCTTCATGATGCTGGTTGTTCTCTAATGTTCTCCAAAGGACCTATGAGGCCAGAACATCTGCAGTTAGACTCAGATTAAATTACACTAGATAGACTCTGATTATATCTTAGGAGACTTCTGAAGGCTGTTGTCTACACTGGAAATATTTAGGGGTATCAAAATAAAATGGGCTGAATATGCATGCATGCCACACTTTTCAGAGTGTTATTTGTAAAAACAATATTAAATATTATGTCTTATTTTTCTCCTTCACTTCACATTTACATAAAATTACATAAAGGCTCAAATAAAGTAGATGGAGGTTTCTAGGTGAAGAGTGTGAAAAGGTTGTAAGTGTGAAAATACTTTTGCAAGGTGCTGCATATCTGCTGGGTAAGTTTTTAAATGTGGCCTCCCCAGTCTAACTATTTGGACTGGACTCTGTTAAAATGCACTGATTAAGATCCAAACTGTTTTCCTTCTATAATAGAGCTTTAGAAGGCCAATAGAAGGTCCAACAAATACCTCTATTTGCTAAAATGTTCAGAGATTTGTCAATAAAAAGCACGACTGAACAGATTGTTAGCTAAAATACACCACAATGGGTTTCAGGTATTAGAGGGGGAACGCCCTGGATCACCATCTATAAACCAAACTAGACCCTGAACAGCAACCCTAAAGCAACCAGCTTCCCTCTGAGTAATTTGCAGATGGTTTGTTATTTATCCTGCCTGTGCTGCAGGGAGCTCACACCAGTTGAGGAGGCATCACGTTTAAACCAGAAGCTGAAAGCCACTTTTGAAGCCCGTGTGGCCAGGCTCACTCCTGGTCAGGCCTACCAGAAGACTTCTTTGGTAAGTTTGATGTATTTGTGTGAAAAAAATAGTTTTTATGACTTAATAACTAAACAACATGCCTACCACAAGCCTCTGTAGGACTATTTAACCTAATAAAATACCACCAGATGTAGTCGTGCTGCATCTGACTGGTGGTATCGTGCGGCATCTCAAAAATTACCGATGGGTGGTGCAGGCTGTTCAAATGTTCCTCAGACCCTAATTCTGAGAATCTGGAGGAAACACGAGCCCAAGTCAAGACACCTCTGAGCCCTGATCCTATAGAGGACGCTGGATAAAGAATAACATCAGCACTATGTTGCTTTGGAAATTAAGTTGAGCAATAAAAGATGAAATGGAGGCAGTGGAGGTTTCTCTGGGCTCTGAGTCCTTTAACCCTGTAAATATGGTTTGTTGTCAGAAGATTCTGAATTTTAAATCGTATTAGAAGACGGTTATACGATATCAATGGTATTTATGCCTAACCCCGTTAAAGGTCATTTGGACTTCGGGGTGCCTGTGTGTATCTTTTAACAAGATGTGCACTGCATAGTTGCATTTTGCACAGATTACAAAGGTTTGCACTCCCAGGGGTACTAGACTGACCTGCCTGCAGCCTCTAGTTCTGAATGATTGAAAAATTGTTTAAATACAAAAAATGACCAGAATTACTTAACTGTTTCAAGCCTTAAGCTATATTAGCAGGAAATGTTTGGGCAACTAGCACCCAGACACTGCAGGTCTGTCTGACCTCAGTCCTGTGATGTCTTTGTACCACTGTGAACTTTACCATGGAAATGCTTTGAAATACATGAATGATTGTACATTCTCAAATCAAATAAAGGTTTATTTAGAATGTAATCCAGGACTTCTAGGACTTCTTGTGGCTTTCCGACTCTGGTTGTGAATTTGGTGATTTCTGACGGCTGCATATCTTGAAGGGTTTTGGGAGTAAAGGGGCTGAATCCAGATGCACACTAACCTTTTCAGATCGTACTTATACTTGTACTTGTACTTGTACTCGTACTCGTCGTCCTCCGCTTTATCCGGGACCGGGTCGCGGGGGCAGCAGACTCAGCAGAGACGTCCCTCTCCCTAGACACCTCCTCCAGCTCCTCCGGGGGGAGCCCAAGGCGTTCCCAGGCCGGCCGAGAGACATAGTCCCTCCAGCATGTCCTGGGCCGTCCCCTGGGCCTCCTCCCGGTGGGACGTGCCTGGAACACCTCCCGAGTAAGGCTTCCAGGGGTGACATTCCACGTCCCTAGAGCCAGCCTAAGCATCCAGGGATCGGGCCACCGAGGTCTCCACCTTCGTCCGCACCGGTCCCTCACGGTTCCCCCTGCAGGTGGTGGGCCCATTGGGGGATGGCCATGGTCTGTCGTTCGGGCTTGGCCCGGTCGGGTCCCGCAAGGAGCAACCCGGCCACCAGGCGCTCTCCGACGAATCCAGACCCCAGGCCTGGCTCCAGGGTGGGACCCCGGCTCCGCCGTACCGGGCAACATCATGTGCCTCGATTCAGTAGTCCTCATGAAGGTGTCTTTTCAGATCTTTATTTATAAAATAATGTTGAAAACCATGGATCATTTTTCTTCCACTTTACAGTGATGGACTACTTTGTTTTGGTCTCCAACAAAAAGTCTTAATAAAACATATTGAAGTCTGAGGTTGAAACAGGACAAAATGTGAAAAGGTTAAAAGGGCATGAAGATTTTATTAATGCTTTATTGACATTTCTGACCCCATTTGGGTCGGGATGGTCATTCCAGCTTTCTGGTTTCTGGTTTCTGGTTTGTCAGTTTTGTGAAATAGCTACCAGTATGCCCTAAGACCCACTCGATACCCAGAATGGGGATGTATTCATGTTAGTTGTGTCAACTTTATGGAGAATATCTCATATGAAGACAGTGAAATAGGAACCCTAAGTACAGATACTAGCAAAAAACAGATGCAGTTCATAAAAACACAACAAAAACAAAGAAAAACGTAGACCAATAAATAAAAAACTTTTCACCAGGTCAATCAACAAACCTTAGTAAAAGATCTGGAAAGCGTTTTTATTGGAGTGTTTGTGACAGACAAGCAGGACTATAATGGCTGAAACATCACAGAGGACTCACTGACCTGATTCTTGAAATCACCTGATCTTTCCTTAAAGACCTTAAGGTCTTTGGTCGTGGCAGATGGCCGCTCACACTGAGCCTGGTTCTGGTTCTGCTGGAGGTTTCTTCCTGTTAAAAGGGAGTTTTTCCTCTCCACTGTCGCTACATGCATGCTCAGTATGAGGGATTGCTGCAAAGTCAACGCCAGTGACTGTCCACTGTCTCTACATGCTCATCCAGGAGGAGGGAATGCTGCAAGTCACTGACTGGATGCAATCTGCTGGGTTTCCTTAGATAGAAAAACGTTTTATCCAATTTGAATAAATAACTGAATCTGGCTGCACTGTTCAATGATTAGGGTTAATTGGAATGTATGTACCTGACTTTTGTGAAGTGCCTTGAGACAACATGTGTTGTGAATTGGCGCTATAGAAATAAACTGAATTGAATTGACTGTTTGCAGTCCGTCCATCCATCCATCCCGCGGTCACAGGTCCAAGCACTACTCTCCTGCTCATTCTGGGGGAAGTCAGGGTGTTGCCAAGACAGAAGGGATCTATAGTACCTCCACCAGGTTCTGGGTCTGTCCTGGGGTCCAAAGAGAGGCATCGAGAAGGCATCCTGATAACATACCAGAACTGCCTACAGTCAACTGACTACTTTCAGTGTGAAGAAGCAACAGCTCTACTCAATGCTCCCCCTAGATGATAGAGCTCCTCGATTTATCTCTAAAGCTAGGTTCAGCCAACTTACAGAGGGAGCTCACTTCAGCTGCTTGGATCCAGGATCTTGTTTTTTCTGTCATGATCCGTATCTCAGGACAGGTAAATTGGGACCTTTGGATTTTGGCTCATCTTCTTCTTCACTACGACAGACTAGATCAACGCCCTCATTACTACAGACCCCCTTTCCTTGATTCCTGTCCATAGACACCACAGATAGGTTGGGAGACAAAGAGCAGCCCTGATGGAGTCCAGTTAGCACTTTGTTCTGAGAATGTGGATACAGCTCCTGCTTTGCTGAGAAAAGGACCAGTTAGCCCTTTAAAAGCATACTGCTATTTCCACAGCAGCACCACAAATGCCTCCAGGGACACAGGCCTTCGCCAGATCCATAAAAAACTCATATGGACTGGACAACCGGACCTCGATGACTCCCTCAGCTCTTCTGTATGGGATAAGGATCTAAGGAGGAAAGCAGCACTGCTCCTCCTGGATCTGGGGTTCTAGAGTCAGAGCCTCCTTTCTAGCATCCCAGGATGTGTATTTATTTTCTGTTTTGTAATTACTCTCTACTAAACTGGAAATAAAATCATGAATATTTGTGTTAGGAAGTATCAGAAGTTGAACTAGTTTCTGAGGTAAAGCAGCTGCCTTTTCCAGGATCTTCCCAGCAGATGACCTGCTCACAAAGTTCATTTAACAGCAGGTTGTTTTCAGGTTATCAGAACCAGCTGTTGGATCCTGCTGTGTATGAGCAGACTGTCCCCCATTTAAACAGTCGGTCCAAGCCAGTCTTCTCGGAACTTTATGAAGTTTAAATCTAAAGGAATGAGGTCCAGGCTGTCTCTGAACCATCAGCAGCGGGTTTTATTTTGAAACTCTGGTTGTTCCGGTGCGGCGTCAGCGTTGGAAATGATTAAACTCAATGTTTTTATCTCGGACTCTGGGCTTACTTAACTCCAGATAAAGTCCAAACGACCTGGCAGAGTTTCCCTTCTCCTCCTTCGTCTCATGACTGAAAAACGTCCTCAAAGTGAGAGGAAAAAACATGGTGAGGCGAACATTAGCCGAACCGCGGCTCCACGCACTTTCTTCCCCTCAGTCTTTAGATGATTGCTTTAGTTTTCCAGGTTTTCTTGGAGACCCTGAAGTGAAGTTATGTTTTCCATTTAGATAAGGAAAATGTTTCGGCCCCAGGTGGAGCTCCGGCCGTACTGGAGGAAACTGAAGGCGTTTGTGAAGGTAAAGTGATGTTAGCTGACTTGTTAGCTGGTTAACTCCAGACGGACTGGAGCACCGAGCAGCTGGGCTGGATCACTAAAAACCAGCAACGGTTGATTTCTTTCTGCTCGATACTTTAACTAGGCGACATTGTTTGTGGTTCCCACCAGCTCTGTCGGAGATCTGGAGCTTTTTCATCCTACAGGATCCCATAAATCAGGGATCCGTTTCTCCTGCCAGATAAGTTTTAGTTTCTGGATTAACGCCTGTAGTTTTCAGTCACATTTGACGTTAAACAACGGCTATAAACGTTTTGTGCTATTTTGATTCATTATGAGGGAAAAGACTCAACAACAGTGAAGGAAAAAATTCACATTCTATGAAAGTGAAAGACAAACGTTTTCAGCCTGTTTCAGTCGTTTCTAATTAATGTAAAACCGCAGCCTGCCCTGAAATAAATGAAGGATGTAGTTTAATCATCCAGGTTTCTCTTGGTGGACTTTGCTTGGCTGATCAGATACCACATAATTCATTTTTAATGTTTATTTAACTATATTCCATTTTTTCCAAAAATAATACATTTTCATTCAGGTGTCATGTTTTTTATTTGAGGTTTAGAAATAAATTCCTATGACTGGTAGGGATTTAAATCAGGATCATTTTGTTATGTGTTCATTTTGTGTTTGATTCAACACTTTGACCTCTGTCAAGAAACCTCCAGCGTTCTGTCTTCATTTCCAACATTGTTGCGTTTTATTATTGGATTGAAACAAAGTTTGAACACATGAGTTTCTGACTGTTGGTCCTATAAAAACATCTGGTTCCCCGGATGCTTCAGAACTGGGGGACAGAAGTTTGCTGCATCGTTAAACGCTTTATTGCCACTATGGTGTTTGAGGGAAAAGGCTTCAGTTTTACTGAAAAGAAATATAAAATACACTGTGCATTTTAGCTGTTATTCGGTATTATTTGAACACCAACCTCAGAAAGTCTCTCCCAAATAAAGCCATATAAAGAATATTAAAGTGCTTTGAAGTAATTTAAGGCCTCAAACTTGATTTGTAAGGGTTAGGGTAAAGAAGTTGTCAAAAGGTCACAGTATTATTTTTTTGTTCTTCTGCTGGTTTGAAGCCAGACCTGATGCTTCAGAAATGAAGCAACTAATTACAGGTGTGGAAACCTGTTTTTAAAAGAGAAGAAACCTGCCATCTTCTGGGTAGCTGTTCACGCTGTTTCACCAAACTGAGAGCAGACCAGCTGCCAGCCAATTCACTGATCTCCTGTTATATACATTTTACTCTTGCAGAATGCACATATGGCATCAGGCCACATATAATATTTATTATGATCTCAGCCACATCACTGCTGAGGAGAGGTCTGCTATCTGCACACAGCAGACCTCTGACCTAAGCTAAGCTAATGCAGGTCTTTTAATAGTTGGTGATGAACAAACATCACAAACAGGTTTTGAGTGGGTTTGTTCTTGTAATCAGGAGTGTTTGGAGCCCTTATGGTTGATGCAGTTTAGTTTACTTGTTCAGTTTTTGGGTGCTTGTTATTATCTCACTAATTGTCATTGTTTGCTGTGCTGTACTTCACTGTGCTCCTTGAATTGTTATCGTTTTATTTTTACTCTGTTTATTCTTGGTGTGTCTTTGTTTTTTCTTCTTTAAAATATTATAAAATTTCTCCTAAAAGTGAATTTGAGTGTTTTTTTTAGATAAAAATATGAAACAATGTTTAGCATTTTTTCTGAGTTAGTGTTGTGGTGTCAAACCTTTAGTGTGCGGACCAAGGTGCCATCTAGTCTTTGTTAAAGTGAAAAACTGAAGCACATTTTGACCACCAGATCATCTCACTAGTAATGATGTCTCTTCTCATACTGTTGCTGTGTCCAATGTTTTATTCTCAATTGTTCTGAAGGTCTACAATTTGGGATACATGACCGTAGCGCTGAAACAATTAATTTGATTAAGCGATTATTGAACTAATTGACTAATTTAGTAATCGAATGATCGCAGTAATAATCAATAATCAGAGCATTAAGCCAAAAATTGATAAAGTATATTTACGTTTTGCATTTAAGATGAAATACCTTGTTTTTCTGTAAATACAGTGGGGAGAACAAGTATTTGACACGCTGCTGATTTTGCAGGTTTCCCCACCTCCAAAACTCGTAGAAGTCTTTAATTTTTATCATAGCTACTCTTCAACTGTGAGCGATGGAATCTAAAACAAAAATCCAGAAAATCACATTGTGTGATTTCTAAGTAATTAACTAACATTTTATTGCATGACATCAGTATTTGATACATCAGAAAAACAAAACTTAATATTTGGTACAGAAACCTTGGTTTCCAATTCCAGATATCAGAGGTTTCCTGTAGTTCTTGACCAGGTTTGCACTCACTGCAGCAGGGATTTTGGACCAGTCCTCCATACAGATCTTCTCCAGATCCTTCAGGTTTCAGGGCTGTCGCTGGGCAATACGGACTTTCAGCTCCTCCAAAGGTTTTTGATTGGGTTCAGGTCTGGAGACCGGCTAGGCCACTCCAGGACCCTGAGATGCTTCTTACGGAGCCACTCCTTAGCTGCCCTGGCTGTGTGCTTCGGGTCGTTGTCATGCTGGAAGACCCGGCTACGACCCATCTTCAATGCCTTTACTGAGGGAAGGAGGTTGTTGGCGAAGATCTCCTGATTCATGGACCCATCCATCCTCCCCTCAGTACGGTGCAGTCATCCTGTCCCCTTTGCAGAAAGCATCTCCAAAGAATGATGTTTCCACCTCCATGCTTCACGGTAGGGATGGTGTTCTTGGGGTTGTACTCATCCTTCTTCTTCCTCCAAACACAGTGAGTGGAGTTTAGACCAAAAGCTCTATTTTGGTCTCATCGGACCACGTGACCTTCTCCCATTCCTCCTCTGGATCATCCAGATGGTCAAAGGAAGCTTCAGACGGGCCTGGACATGCGCTGGCTTGAGCAGGGGGACCTTGGGTGGATTTTAATCCATGGTGGAGTAGTGTGTTACTGATGGTCTTCTTTTAGACGGTGGTCCCAGCTCTCTTCAGGTCATTGACTAGGTCCTGCCGTGTAGTTCTGGGCTGATCCCTCAACGTCCTCATGATCACTGATGCCCCACCAGGTGAGATCTTTCATGGAGCCCCAGATTGAGGGAGATTGACCTTCATCTTGAACTTCTTCCATTTTATTATAATTGCTCCAACGGTTGTTACCTTCTCACCAAGCTGCTTGGCTATTTTCCTGTAGCCGATCCCAGCCTGGTGCAGGTCCACTATTTTATCCCTGATGTCCTCACAGTTCTCTGGTCTTGGTCATGGTGGAGAGGTTGGAGCTTGTTTGATTGATTGTGTGGACAGGTGTCTTTTATACAGATAACGAGTTCAAACAGGTGAAGTTAATCCAGGTAATGAGTGGAGAACAGGAGGGCTTCTTAAAGAAGAACCAACAGGTTGGTAGGTGATCAGATACTGATGTCATGCAATAAAATGCTAATTAATTACTTAGAAATCACACAATGTGATTCTTGTTTTAGATTCTGTCGCTCACAGTTGAAGAGTAGCTATGATAAAAATTAAAGACTTCTACAAGCTTTGGAGGTGAGAAAATCAGCAGCGTGTGAAATACTTGTTCTCCCCACTGAGTGCTCTATCCAGAACTCAAGTGGCCCAGCTTTAACTTCACCTGATTCGAATTCCATTAACAAAATCTCCTATTAAGCACCTTTGCCATCCGATCATTAATCGAAAAAATAGTTGACAGATTAATCAATTAACAAAATAATCGTTAGTTGCAATCGTTACTTCTGCCTGTGGCTAAAGTCCCTACCTTTTTAAAATACTGGTTAATATAGTTGTTCCCAATGGTTTATTCCATGTTTGGTTGATTGGAAACATGGAAGCAATCTGGATCTCTGGATTTTTACCAGACTGACAAACTGATGGAGACTGATTTTCGGTCCTGGATTTCATACAAGCTTTTATTCCATTTTTGTTTGAAGACCATTTCTTGAGATGTGCGTTTGGCAGTCTGCTATGTCCTGCTTTTTAAATGACTTGTTTTGCCAGCTGTGTTTTTTGTCAAAGATTTCAACTTAATAAAAGTTGATAGAAATATGCCAGCCTTGTCTCCTGTTTGTTTTATTTTGTTATTTTTTAAAGAAACAATCAGTGGAAGGAGGTGCGGAGCTTCTGTGGATAGACAGATTGTCGTCTCTTAACACACAACCTTCTTTGGGAAATCCAAACAACTAAAGTTTGTTTGCAACTATTTGAAGTCTTCAAAGCACATCAATCTTGTTCTCTTAATTTTCCTGATGCAGACACTTTCTCTGCAGCGACAGATGATGGAAAACCTCGTCATAGCCAAAGCCAGACAGGATGCTGTATCCTTTGGGAACTTCTTTTGAATGTTAGTGAATTTGTTGTTCGACTGAGGGACAGCCAGATTCACTCCTGTGAATGTTTCCTGTAAGGTTTTATCTGGTGATATATTTCTACATGCACACAAATGCAAATGAAGTGTTAAAACTAGTAAACATTTATGGAAACTAAGATAAAATCTGCAGGTTTTTTTTGGAAATTAGAACCTTGAAATTCAGTCATTTCATAGTAAATATTAAATTGAAAGTGTCTTTATGATGTGTGGACATTCTTCAGATGGATGGAAGTATGCTTGAAAACAGGCTAGGCTGAGAAATACACATAGAAGAAACTTTGGCAGTCCTGTATCTGGCCAGAAAACGTATCACCAATCAGAAAACCTCGACCCCTCCAGCTTTATATGGAGTAGGTCCACGTTTGCCACCAAAACATCTCTGTCCTGTTGATGTGTGGACAAAAGCAGTGTATCCTGAGGTCTGTTCACTTTCCTGATGTTTTCCTGTTCTGACTTATGGTTGCCACATTAGACGTTTTGCATTTTGTGGCTTTTCTTAACAATAACACCAGCTCCAGAGGAAGGTGGAGGAGAGGAGACTACGGCTTCAGGAAGAAGCTAACAGGTAAACACATTTTTTTCATAAACATAATTTCTGTGAAGACTTAACTCTAAGTGCAGACTTGAGGTCTTGCTCACCTCTAGGTGAGGAGGTACCTCTGAAACACCTTTTTATGGGGCACTTAAAGAGCTTTGCCACAGGTTTTCTACCTCTGATTGGTTGCAGGTCTGTTCAGTGGCATCTATCTAGGCATCGTCAGTTGCTGTGTTTTGACATGACGTACCTCATCATTGTTTATTCTCTGTCTGGAAAGTCTAGAGGTCGTATCATTGATCAAACTGTCTGCGTTCCAAAGGGCAGTCTAAAACACATGAGTCTGTTATACACAGTGTTATCTGTTTTTTCTGTCTGCAGCTTTTGAAGGAACCCTCTCAGGTAACTTTGTCCACAGGGTTAGGTTTTAAATTATGTAGGGCCATGAGAAGGGTTGCTTAGCTTCAAATCTATTTAGTTTTTTGTTTGAGCCAGATATGCCTTTCCAGTTTTTGTTTTACCTTTTCACTGGAAGCTCATTCAGGAAATATCTCATTGAAATTTGTGTTTAAATAGCAGTGGTATCAATATGTCATGTTTTTGTTACTGTAAAGAAATTCCTAACTAAATTAACCAAAGGAGCATTTTTAATGCATTTTTGGTTGACATCCATATTTAACTAAAGGGTCAATAACATCACCCAAGGATATAAATTGCAGGTCTGTAACATACAGTGCGTGTTTGTCTCAACAGGAGGTTGGCTGCATTTGGGGCATTGACTGCAGATGAGCAACAGCAGCGCCTTCTCTATGCCAATGTACTTGAATATGAGCAGGACCATGTGAGTGTGACAGCAAGCGTTAGAGACAAATGCTGCATATCTGACATCATTATGACCAGGTGGCCAAACTAATTTGTCAAATGTCTATAGATCACAATAAGTGCCAGAAAAATCTATTGCTGAATACATTATAAATGCTTTTATAGTCAAGATTTGTACATGTGCATCTTTGATATCTGATGTGGACTGTTAAATTATTATTATTTGTTGCATTATTTCCCAACGCTGTATGGGAGGCACTGAGGGGAAATTCGGGAAACAAAAACAAAACAAATGCATCTCAGGTAAATTATATTTAGAAAATAAATTAGCAAAACCATCAAATACCCCTGAGATGTATATGTTTCGTATTTGTTTTCTACCTGTGTCATACCAAACTGAAAATAATGCATCTGAAAGAGATGGAGGAAACAAATGATTATTAATTAAAGGGCACAAAGAAAAGGCAGCAATTTAAAACGTCATCTGAACTGAAACTAAGTTTTCAGTGTATGAAGAACTACTTGACTATTAAAGTGTATAACGAGGGTTTTATTGGCAAAGAAGACAAAATCTAACCTGATAGTAAGGACCCAGTACAGGATGATGGTTCCAGTCTGCACCAATGAGCGCTGGACGGTTTTAATCATAACACATTCTTTTGTATGTGGGCACCCCAGTAGTATAATTAAAAATTGGGCAATGCAAGTCCACCGCTAATTTTGTATCTTTGTAGTAACGTTTTACAAACTCTAGGAGGTTTCTCTATCCAAATAAAACCACAAATTAACTTGTTCAAAGAATCAGATTACGCCACCTCTGGATAGCAGAAGCTAAGAAAGGGGGAGAAAGTAGCTGAAGCGAGGTCGTATAAAGAGCATGTCACATTTATACATAGATACTTAAATCCTCTGAGATTAAGTTTGAAAGGTAAATCAGACCACAAGCAGCAGGATTTATCAATTTAATATAACGTATAACAACAGATCGCCGGCAAATAAAGGCAATTTATGTTCAGTCCCATTTTGGAAATTCCTGAATCCGAACCTCTTCAAAACCATAAACAAGTACTCCCACTCCACCCTGTCAATTGCTTTTTCAGCATCGAGGGAAATTACTATTATTATTTCAGGTAAATCAGAAGAATGCTTAAAATAAATTACATTGAAAAGAGTTGGCTCCCTTTGTTAAAACCATTTTGCTGTTCAGATATAACCAAAGGGAGATCTTTCTCTCATATCAATGAATGCGAAGTAGGCCCCTCCTTATTAAACCTCAAAAACTCATCAATGTACTGCCCATGCAGTAATTATCCAATGGGAGGCTCGTACCTATTTCCTTAGTTAAATCCAGACAGTGTGATTTGGCCAGGCAGTGTATGTGCAGAGGCTGCAGGATGGACTTAAGTATACAACCCTGTGGAGAGTTTCTGTCATCAGTGAAACGCAAAGGTCCTCTAACAACTTGTTGTTGGCAGTCTAGAGCCTCAGCTTGTCGATCTTGTTTGTTGTAGACAAAAAATAGCTGTAAAGCAGTGGCTTGAATGGTTGGCTTCCTTTGTTTTCACTTTCTCGTGGCGCTGCAGCCGGCTAGGACCTTCTAAGAATACCCTAGAGACCTGGCTCTGTCTTTGGGAATGCAGTGAGAGCAGTGATAGGCTGTCATACTAGTCCTTTCACAGTGTAATTCCAAGTTTATAATATTCTAGCAGCTCTAGGTAGTTTCCACCCAACAATTGGTGGTGGATCCCAGTAAAAATTATTAAAGGCAAGGCAAGTTTATTTCTATAGCACATTTCAGTAGCAAGACAATTCAAAGCGCTTCACATAAGGAAAAAAATAAACATAATAGGCAAAGTACATTACAGTGACATAAAGGTAATTTAAAAATTAAAGAGAACAGAATGATGGATAAAAGAAAATGAGAGGAAAACATAACTAATAATGTTTAGATGGCCCAGTCAAAGGCCGCTCTAAACAAATAAGTTTTTAATCTTGATTTAAAGCAACTTAGGGTTTTGACGCTTTTCCAGTTTTCTGGGAGTTTATTCCAGATTAGTGGAGCATAAGAACTAAAAGCTGCTTCTCCGTGTTTGGTTCTGGTTCTGGTTCTGCAGAGTAGATTTGAGCCAGAAGACCTGAGAGGTCTGGGTGGTTGATCCACTGACAACAAGTCTGTAATGTATTTTGGTGCTAAGCCATTCAGTGATTTATAGACTAACAGAAGTATTTTAAAGTCTATTCTCTGAGCTACAGGGAGCCAGTGTAGGGACTTTAGAACCGGGCTGATGTGCTCCACTTTCTTAGTTCTAGTGAGGACGCGGGCAGCAGCGTTCTGGATCAACTGCAGCTGTCTGATCCACTTTTTAGGCAGACCTGTGAAGACCTGTAAAGCCACACTAATGAATTTAATAACTAATGAATTTAATAACTGACCAAATATGGAGAGCAGTGCACTGCAACATCTACACATTCTGCCATCTTGTTATCTTTTCATTGAGGGAATACAGTCCGGGTTGGTCCTTGTTTCCTTTTCGAAGTTGGACTGTTTTCTTCAACATCCTTCGGCCAATTAAAAGGCCTTCTCCATCACCCCTCTGAGTTTGTTTCCAGCACCATAGGAGCTACAGCCCTTCTAACCAGCTGGTACCTGTCAGCTGTTTCAGGAGGCCCAAGAGCCACCATAGCCCTTAAAATTCCATTCTTCGACTTGACCTCATCCAGCATAATGGATCTTTCGGTTGCCGCCACGACAGGCACCAATGACATTCAGGCCTTAGCTCCTGCAACGTGCATATGCAATGAAATACTTAATCATGGCCTATTCAAGTTCCACATTCCTCAACCTCCCCCACGGTTTGAGAGAAATCACCCCTGGAGCTCCAATGACAATCCGCCACGCGTATTCAGATCAGGGAGACTACTCCTCCCAATCATGCCCCTGTGTCAATCTCAGTGATCGATTAGTTGTTTCAGTTACTGAAAGAAAGCCCACACATTCATTAATAAATACAAACTGATTGAAAAGGGAAAGACTCTAAAATCAGGACCTCAAGCTGGACCCGCTATTTCCTGATTAGGTACCAAACAAAATCCTGAAACTGCTGTGTGCTTGCTTTGTACAAAAAGAATACAAGTATCACACATTATGCTTTAAAGAATCTGTACTCCGCATGGGATAATGTGGTCCTGTATTGACTTGTTTAAGTGTTGTGTTTACATTTTGTCATCCAGCTGATCCAGGTTGGACTAGAAGCCAAGAGAAGCGTTTGAAGCCATCGTTAATTCAATTAAATTCAGTTTATTTATTTAGCGCCAATTCACAACACATGTCGTCTCAAGGCACTTCACAAAAGTCAGGTTCATACATTCCAATTAATCCTGATCATTGAACAGTGCAGCCAGATTCTGTTATTTATTCAAATTGGATAAAAAGTTTTTCTATCTAAGGAAACCCAGCAGATTGCATCCAGTCAGTGACTTGCAGCATTCCCTCCTCCTGGATGAGCATGTAGAGACAGTGGACAGTCACTGGCGTTGACTTTGCAGCAATCCCTCATACTGAGCATGCATGTAGCGACAGTGGAGAGGAAAAACTCCCTTTTAACAGGAAGAAACCTCCAGCAGAACCAGAACCAGGCTCAGTGTGAGCGGCCATCTGCCACGACCGACTGGGGGTTAGAGAGAACAGAGCAGAGACACAAAGAGAACAAAGAAGCACTGATCCAGGAGTACTTTCTATGGGAAGGAAAAGGTAAATGTTAATGGATGTAGCTCCTTTAGTCGTTTCACCTAGAAAGAAAGAACAGATAAACTCTGAGCCAGTTTCCAATGTTAGAGTCTGAATAGAGCACATAGAGTTAGTTAACAGTAGAAGCTCCGTCAGTAGCTATGTCTAGGAGAGAGAAAGGGTTAAACACTGAAAGACAGGGCCATGTGGATCATCGGTAGAGGGTGAGCATTAAGTTGTTGCCAGCAGAAGCTCGGACGATGCCCCTCTCCAGACAGTTGTCACAGGTAGAGACAGAGTCAGGCCAGGTGTAGCTTCTAGGAAGAGAAAAGAGAGAGAACAAAGTTAAAAGCTGAAATAACAGCAAATAATGCAAAATTGAAGAGTAGTGTGAGAAAGTAGCGAAGAGGGTGAAAGTGGTCATTATGTCCTCCAGCAGCCTAAGCCTATAGCAGCATAACTACAGAGATAGCTCAGGATAACCTAAGCCACTCTAACTATAAGCTTTATCAAAAAGGAAAGTTTTAAGCCTAGCCTTAAAAGTAGACAGGGTGTCCGCCTCACGGATTAAAACTGGGAGCTGGTTCCACAGGAGAGGAGCCTGATAACTAAAGGATCTGCCTCCCATTCTACTTCTAGAGACTCTAGGAACCATCAGTAAACCTGCAGTCTGAGAACCAAGTGCTCTGTTAGGAACATATGGAACAATCAGATCTCTGATGTATGATGGAGCTAAATCATTAAGGGCTTTATATGTGAGGAGGAGAATTTTAAATTCTATTCTGGATTTAACAGGGAGCCAATGAAGGGAAGCTAAAATAGGGGAAATATGATCTCTCTTTTTAATTTTCATCAGAACTCTTACCATTGTGTTCTTGCTTTGTCCAACTAGCTAAATGTTTTGTACTTTACTGTCGAGAATGGTCTTTAAGAAATGACTGAAATATCTGAAAATTTGACTCCAGAAAAGTATAGAAGCAGTTTGCAAAATAAAATGTGTAGGAATCCTGAATGATAAATCTAACCAAACAAAATACTGATTGGTTGTTTTTTTGTGCTTTTAGGATTGGCCCAAACAGTGGAGAGCCAGCATAAAGAAGAATCCTGATTCCTCATTGGTGTTAGACCTGGTCTCCTACCTGCTCAGGTAATCATTTGCAACACTGTATTCAGAATAACACTGAGGCTTTTCTGTGGCTGTGTTATTTTACACTCAGGCACAAACTAAACCACAATTTGTTCAGTTTGAAGAGGTCCTTCCAGGAACCTTGTATCTACTTAAGCTGTTTTTGTGTGTGTTTACATTGTGGGGTCTGAAGCTTGGGCGGTTCTTTATATTCCATTCCTTTACCCTGAGAGGTTTTTCCTCCGGCTGGAGTGTCGTTGCACTCTGAGAACACAGATCATCACTTATCACAACAGCATTATAACATGCAGTACCAACAACTGTTAAATCAGAACACCACAATATCAATCTTAGAGTGTTTCATGGCGGTTATATTTGAAAAACCTTGGTCTGCTGCTCCAAACAGTGTGAAAATGTGTTAGTAGAATGGATTTTTAATGAACTGGAACACTAACCACACATAGACCTACAGGGTGTCTGCTTCCCTTCAAACTCTTAATGAATGAACAACAATCCTGGCCAGTTGTAAGTTCCATGATCAGTTTTGACTTTACAGGTTTGAAAAGAGCATTACTGCATCTGCAAAACACTGAAATGGAAGGTTCCCGCTTTCTTTAGACTTTACAATACTTTATTGTCCCCAAGGGCGATTAATTTACATCAGAGTCCACAAGTCAACGCACACACAAACAAAAAAAGAACATTCAAACAACCTTACAGGATAATATCAGAACTCCAGGCAGCGCAACTATCAGAAAGTATTTAAAGGGGAATAAAAGACCGTATTGTAAGTATCTGTTAGATCTTGCCTTCTGGGGGTGTGTAAACCTCCTTCTTGATGGTAGGAGCCTGAACTGGGTGTGCAAAGGATCATCGAGAACTGATGTTGTCCTCTTAGTCACTGTTGTTCTGAAGACCAGATTAAGGTTTTTTTTTGTTTGCCAAGCTGAGGTTACCAAACCAGCACATCATTCCAAAAGTTAAAAGGGAAAATAAAACATTTTAACAAAATATTGATCCCCATGAAATCCATTAAATTTCCTTAGAACAGCCCCTGGTTGGCCTTCTTACAGAGGGCGAAGGATCAGCTAATCTGCTGGCTAATATGTGGGGCTGCATGCAATTGAAGGCTGAAGAAAAGTCAATAAAACATAGATGTGCAAATGTTTTCGTGCCCTCTAAATGCCAACAACCTACTTCAATAGCGTAGCAGTAGCATCATCCACCCCTTTTCTTGCCTGATAAGCAAATTGGAGTGGGTCGATTTTGCTCTGTACCATCTGCACTAGTTTTCTCTTAACTATCTGTTCAAATAATTTCATCACAAGAGATGTGAGGGCCGCTGGTCGATAATCATTTAGCGCTTTTGGGGATTTAACTTTAGCTGCTGGTATAATAATGGAATGCTTCCATGTTGCAGGAACTTTTTTTAGTGTCAAAGCTCTGAAAGATAGATGTAAAATTGCCACACAGGAAGGGGGCGCAATGTTTAAGTAAGCGGCCACTAATACGATCTGACCCATGGGTTTTCCTAGTATTTATCTGTTCAAACGTCCTCCAAATCCTAGATCTTCCTCCTAGATCTTCAATACAGATCTTACTACCTTCTGACGCAGTCTTGTATTCTAACCAGTCTTTTGCAAAATCACCAGAATCAAGTGTGAGATAAAATTGGTTTAGCTCTTTGGCAAGAGCGCAGTCAGACTATTTGGAGTAAGACAGCTCTAATTACTTGTCCTGTTGACCAGTCATGGATTTAATTCCCCTCCAGGCCTTGCGAGCATTATGACTCTCATGTTCCTCCTGAACTTTATATCTGTATTTAATCTTGGCCATCTTTATTTTCCTTCTCAGTAACTTCTGAGCATTCTTATATAGATTCAAATTCACCTCTTTAAAAGCCATTTTTTTCCCATTTAAGGCAACTTTTAAAGATTTACTGACCCAGGGCTTGTTATTAGGGTATAATGTAATCATTTTCTGGGGGATGATGCTATTTTCACAGAAAGTGAACATTTATACAATACCCCATTATGGCTTATTGGGCATTTAACATACTCGAAAAAATGGGGCAAAGACATCTTGAGGCAACAAGAATTGAAATCTCCCATTAAAAAATGTGGAGGATCAGGAGAGAAACTTTGCAGATCATAAAAATGATCTGCAGTAGTAGATGTAGCATTTACAATGTTTGCCTTCAGATAAATATACACCACAGTTATAAATATCTGGGAGATTTCTCTTGGGAGATAAAAAGGGAAAAACACAAAGAAGTTCAACATCAGGAGAGCAGAAGGACTTCCTTATCCTAACATTGGTGCAGTAGCATGAATTTACAGATAGGCCCACGCCCCTCCATGTGATTTGTCGGTAAGCTGTCCATCACGATCAAGGCAAACTGGTTGGCTGAATCCATCAAGCTCATAGTCCTGACGCCGATCATCAGCTGTCAGCCAAGTTTCTGTAAGGCCATCGCACAAATGTTTTTGAATTCTGGTTCAAGCCAAGTCTGCAACATACTCCTCCTCTCCGACCCCGCTTCCTCATTTGTCTCAGCGCCACTCTGCTACTGCAAGATCCGAGCCGATTCCCTCCACCGCCTCCACTCCTTTGCACGCTATCCAGGCAGTTCCGACACGCCGCACATCTCCGATGAATTTCAGGGCAAATGCCGACTGGTAGATCTCCAGTAGCAGAGTTCCTGTATTTAATAAGAAAATCACGGCTATTCTGGAGTCGCTCAGGCCTTTGTATGCTATCCAGGTGGTTCAGAAACTCTACATATGGGCGTGGCGCTGGTGGTGTAGAGGTTATATAGAGGCTATAGTCCTCGATGCGGCCGTCCTGGGAACCTTTGCCGAATGTCTCCCCCTCTCTCTGCCCCTCTTTCCTGTCTGTCTGCTGTCGAAAAATGAAAAATAAAGGCCACTAGTGCCCGAAAAAATATCTTTAGAAACTCTACATATCCTCGATGAGTTCCAGGGAGGAAGCCGGCTAGTGGTTACCCAGCAGCTGAGCTCCTGCATCCAATGAGGAAATCATGGCTACACTGAAGTCGCTCAGGTTGGTTAACATAAGAGTTCAAAAGAGCCCCCAGAAAAACGATATTCATTAAAAAGACCCTTAGAAACACTGCCAGATCCATAATGGATCAGTTATAAAGTCCACATTAGAAAAAACACAACTCATTATCGAAGCACAGAACGCCAACACAACCGCTGCTGCATGTCACCACAGCAAGGCAGCGCCATCCTTTGCTTTGTGTTTAACTCCGGGACGCTGCAAACCGAACACACACTGACACGCCTCAGTGAATTCTTTAATTAAATATCTCCACAAAAGTGGATTTTCTGGAATTGAGCTGCTCAGGGTGGCAGTATGTTGGAGTAGCTGCGTTACTGTTACATTCATTCTGATTATTATTTTATAAACACTCATTCTTCCTTTTCAGGCTGAAACATTGCTTTGTTTGGAAGATTGTTTCCTCTTGTGTTGGATAGCCTACTGTGCAGCTGGATCTCTGTAATGGGTCTCATCATTGTTAGGTATGAGACCCACCACAGTGGTGTCGTCTGTGAAGTTTGCGGACACCACTGTGGTAGGTCTCAAATCAAACAACGCTCCTCTCTGCATACAGGGGGAGGTGGTGGAGCGTGTGGACAGCATAGAGTTCCTGGGCATTCACATCTCCTCTGACCTCCTGGACTGTGAACACCTCCCACCTGGTGAAGAAGGCCCATCAACAGCTCTTCTTTCTCAGAAAGCTGAAACGGACCGGTCTCTCTACTCAGCTGCTCACAAACTTTTACCGGGCCACAATTGATAGCATCCTGTGCCTCAGTGTGACAGTGTGGTGCGGGAGCTGCGGCACAGGAGAGAAAGGACTTAGCACGGGTGGTGAGGACAGCACAGGGATTGTGGGATGTCATCTACCAGATCTGGACTCCATTTATGCTGCACGAGTCCAGAAAAGGACCAGACACCTTGCTATAGACCACACCCACCTGGACACTGTTTGTCCCACTTCCTTCAGGAACACGATTCAGGAACGCATTCGCTACCAAAGCAGTGAAGGCCGTAGTCCCCCTGCAGGCAGACACTCAACATCCCTGCTGACAATCAAACAGACAGACAACCAGCCCATCTCAGACTGTTTATGTAAATACTACATACTTCATGCCACATTCCATGCACACATGATCTCTTTTTCTACAAGTGTTTCTAGATTTTGTAAATTTTGTGTCTATAACCTACATGTGTGTCTTTTGAGCTGGGTCTCAGTTAAATTTCATTATTGTGACATAATGACAATAAAGACTCTTAAATCTCGGGAGAATGGAGAACAAGATCCAGCAGAGTAATATAAAAGATGTGTGGTCAGGGATGAAGAAGATCACAGGGTTTAAGCTTAATGAGGATCAGATAGAGGAGTCTGGACAGAACCAAGAAACTGAACACATTCTTCAATAGGTTGAGTTCAGGAATAAGCCCAGCATCATCCTCTCCTGCCCACATCCAAACAGACATCCCACCCACTTCTGATCCAAAGCGTTCCTGTCACACCTCAGATGTTTTATCTTCCACCTTGGCCATGGACCTTCTGCTTCTACAAGCCCTCCTTGCCTCCCCCTCTCGCCTGTGTGTCTCTAGAAGTCGGGTAAGGAGGCAGCTGGAGAGACTGAATCAGAACAAGGCTGCAGGTCCAGATGGTGTCAGCGCCAGAGTTCTGAAGGCCTGTGGAGAGAGGCTCTGAAAATCTGTAGCACTGCCTGACCCAAGAGAAGTTTCCAGTGTTGTGGAAGACATCTTACCTTGATACCAAGAAAATCCATCAGTCCTCAAGGGCATTCCTGTTGGCCCACCTGAGTAGGAAAACAAGCAACTAACAGGACCCCCTGCAGTTGGCGTATTGCCCTGAATTTGGAGCTGAAGATGCCATCATACATCTGCTTCAACAAACCTGCTGCATCTTCTGGACACAACAGGCAGCACTGTAAGGATCATGTTCTTTGGTTTCTCCAGAACATTTAACTCAATTCAACCTGATTTGCCTCAACAATCTCCTGGATCAAAGACTACCTGACAAACAGACCACAGTCTGTGAGACTGAAGGGTTGTGTGTCTAACCAGGTAGTCAGCATGGTGTGGAAACAATCATCTCATCGTGGACATAAATAAAACAAAGGAGATGATTGTAGATTTTAAGAGAAACATCGATAGGTCAAAATCATGGGAGAAGAGGTGGAGGAGTATAAATACTTCGGACAACAGACTGGCTGATACAAGCACTAACCTTATTTGACAAAACACCTCTTTCATACAAAATAAACACAAACACATTCTCTTTATTGAACAAAAATAATTCCTTCTTGCAACCAAACTATTCAGGCACAACAAACTTTTTACCTAACTAGAACACTCACTAAACTGCTAAAAGGATAAACTAATAATGAAGAGTAAAATACAAAATTGATCAATTTATAAAGATTGCAGATCAAGCCTGCAACGCAGCTGATTTAGGACCAGCCAGTCGGAAACACAGATTAACTTTCAAAAGCACAGTGACAGAACCAATATTAAATAAAACTTTGCATAGAAGCACACTGTGATGATCCTGGATCGTCTTACTTCTGACTTACTTTATCCTGCCCAGACTATGAGAAAAGTAACAAAGAAACTCATTTACTTGAGTTATGTCTTCTCCCCGTCAGGAACGAAGGTTGTGATTTAGTCCTTTAATCCTGGAAATATGTTCATCAGGTGTTAGAAGGCTGGCTTAGTGATTGTCTTTGTGTATCTCTGAAAGCTCATGTCGGAGTCCATCACTTCACCTTGATTTTTCCATCTTCTCTGATGTAAAGTTGACACAAAAAGTCCCTGTCCTTCAAGTAAGACTCAAACCAGCCAAGTGCTGTACCAGAAAGACCGACCAAGTTCTGTAGTCACTCCAGTAATACACCGGGATCAACATGTTAAATGCTGCGGTGAGGTCCAATAATATGAGCACAGTGGTTCTTTCACAATCTGCATTTATTTGGATGTCATTGAACACCTGACTGGAGGACGTCAAAGCAGCTGGTCGTTGTTAAGGAGGTAGTTAACTGTTGAAGCACAGCTTTTTTAAAATAACCTAATTGATGAATGGGAGATGTGTGCCTCTTTGCTTATAGATTGTGTATTCACTGATAGAAAACACCCTCAGTGATTATTGGCACCCCTGGTAAAACGTGTTTAAAAAACAACTTTATAATTAGCTCTTATTGCAGATGGATCACCTCACCGTGAAAACAGAGAAAATACCCAACATTTATTTGTAGCAGTTATTCAGTCGGGGAGAAAAGTGTTTTTTAGAGATGTATTTTCTACATGAAATCGTGTGTACCGGAGTTATTTTACATTTGGTAATAGAAGGCATGTGGTCGTCACCATAGAAAAGTAAAAAATATAAATTAAAAAAAATTCTGCTTACATTTATTTTATTGCAATGTTTATAGATGACAGTAACTCTG
The DNA here is from genome assembly GCA_036173005.1 of Crenichthys baileyi. Taxonomy (NCBI): domain Eukaryota; kingdom Metazoa; phylum Chordata; class Actinopteri; order Cyprinodontiformes; family Goodeidae; genus Crenichthys; species Crenichthys baileyi. The sequence continues at coordinate 636,259 of JAHHUM010002312.1, forward strand.
GCACCAGTGATTTTATTAAAAACAATTATTTATTCAACATGAAATTTTCCAGAACGAATAAATATCCTCTAAGGGCACTGTTATAAATAGATGAAAGAAGCCATATATTCATCTGTCAGTTTTAGTGTCAATTTTAAAATCAGCTTAGTCTGTCAGAGAACGGTGAGATGTAACGTTTGCTCTCCATCCTCAGCCGATCTGACCACCCAGTGGTGAAGCTGCTGAAGAAACATCAGTACAGAATTTACAACAAGCTTTACCCCATCGTGAGTAATAGCCTTCCTCAGAGTCCCGCCTTGTTGCTGAGACCTTCACGCAGCGTTCACAATCTGCTTCACCCAGGTAAGAACTGATGGTTCAGTCTGGTGTCTGTGGGCAGGTCCAAACAGTTGAAGCCGAGTTAATTCAGGCCAAGTATTACATTTTATAATGACTGATCCCTGAATATAGGTTTCTGTTCAGGTGAAAGTAACAAACGTTTTTTTAATGTGCTTCAGAGATTTAAATGTTCCATCAGTGAATTGTAGTGATTTTCACATAAAGGATGCTTTAAGAAACACATTTAGAATCACTTCAAACAGTAATTTCATGTCCTTTTAAACTGGCAAATGGCACCTCTTGTCACATGGAAATTGTTTTGAAAGTTAAAGCTCTTAAATAAAAAAAGCTATATACACTAAAAATGATAAAAGCACTAAATAGCTAATAAAAAAAACAACATGGTAAAATGGTTGATGTCAAACGAGGTAAAGTCAGCAATTTGTTTAAAATGAAAGCAGCAACAGTTTAAAAATTTGGCACTGCTCAACACCCGATGACCATTGTCTGGTCGCAAAAACAAAATGATCACATTTTACAGCATATAGAGAGCAACAGTTGGTTTAAAATGACACAGCAAAGTTAGTGTGGATAAAAATGAGTCTGAAGGATCCATATTCTGGTAATAAGGTGTCTCTATGAAAGGCATGTTTAAACAGCATGTCTAGCTGTATCATGAAGCTTCTGTTTGTTATGGAAATTTAAGCATGAATTAATCCTCTGTGTAAACGCTGCGGATCAGAGTGTCACGGGAAGCCAATCAGAACCGCCAGTGATGGTTTCGGTGGCCACAGCTTCAGCACCGACGCCTCGCTCTCCCCCTCACGGTCTCGTGACCTCCAGACCAAGTATGATGATGAGGAGGATGTGGATGCAGCGGTGACAGTGGACCGGGAGAACTCATTTGAAGATCTGGAGCAGTTTCTGTCCCAGTTGGACTGGACCCCTCCTATCAGCAGCATGAATGACAGCAGCCTGGATACGGAGGTGACCTGTGATCCCTCGATGGAGCTGGATGGGAGCAACATGGAGGAGCTGGAGCTGAGAGCACTTAAAGAACATTTGAAAGCCATCGTCAAAGACATTCATATAGCAGTTGGTAAGCAAATTGATTGGGTCTGATTGTTTTAGTGTTTCTGCATATTGATAATAATTCTCAGAGCTTTTATTTTTGTTATATTTCAGATCAACTCCTCTCACTGTGTTTGCTGTCCTTTGACTGTTTAAACACGGCAACTTTTAAGGACTTGTGTCTTTGCAGTATTGAGGACACCTTTTTTACGCCTCTGTGGAGCGCCCTGGTGGCTCTTTTTAGGTATTGCACCTTAGTTTTCTATGTGAAACAGGATTGGTTCTGGTTGGGGTTATCTGACCTGCTTTATGCCGGACCTCAGCATCATCTAATCAGGCTGTTTTTAGCTTGCATTGCGTTTTGTTTCTTTCTAACTCAGTGGTCCTTCTTCACTCCAACCTTCATCACATTTGATGAAGAAAGTTTAAAAGAAAAAGTTTATTTCTTTTAAGGAAGTAACACACTGCACACCACTGCTCCCTGTTTAATGAATAAATTGTAATTAGGGTTGCATGCGTTTTCGTTTCTTTTTTGTGTGGAGCTCCAAATGAGTCCTTTTTCACAGAAATATTTTACTATTCCCAGAATCCACCTTGAGAGTTAAGACGTTGCTGAAAACGGTTGAATAAAACACTACCATAAATTCAGATTCAAATCTGGCACCCTGATACAAATGATCAAACTAAAACATTAAGAGTTTGTTTGAACGAAGGAAACGGTAACCATCACCGTTAAGGAGGAGATTTTTGTAATCCAGTGCAGAATAAAGGTTTCAGCTGATTTGACACCAGTGAACATTCCTGATGGATAAACAGTGGGTTCTGATGTAGAAACCAGGAACATATTTAAAACTTATCCCTCAGAAAACAACACGTCATGATGGAAATGAATACAAGTTTACCTGAACGATCTTGGTTCCGTTAGTTTTAGTCTATGGGTCAGTTTTTTGATCCTTGTGGACTTTGTTCTGTTTCTCAGGAGAGTCCACAGAGAGAGAGAGCAGGTTTTTGAGAAGAACATGAGGCGGTTCTGCAGCGCCTCTCCAGCAGATGTCGGTATTCCCCTGAAACTGTTTCCCCAGGACTCCGGTGTTCTCAAAGGTTCCTATCCGTATGAATCTGCTGTTCATGAACTTAAGCTTCTCGTTCGTGACCGTTGTCCGCAGAGGAAGCTGGAGTGTATCGGTAAGGTCAACAGTACTGTCCACTCAAACGTATTTTCTCTCTTTTTATAAAAAGTTCAGAATAAAAAAGCTTTTCTTTAAAAATGTTTAAATTGGGTTTGAGAATTAGTCGACTTTGAGTTTGCAAATTTCTACAAAACTGAAGCTCATGGAGTGATTGAAATTAGTGCCTAACCTCTGAGTAGAGACTAAAATAAAATCTGGACGGGTTCGTGTCCAAGAGGGTTTCTTTTCTTCTACCTGTAAGTAAAATTTAGTTTTAGCCGTTGTTTGCTGTGAGGACCATCTAACCACAGCAGTGACTTTGGACTGTTTGAGCTTTCTTGGCACTGGTTCTGTTCTGGAAAGTTCTGCCTCTGGCCCGGTTAACTGGCTCCATCTTATGATCAATTTGTTTGGCAGAGGAAAGAACCTCTTTCACCAGGAGCAGGAGGTGGGCTCCTTTTGGGTCTTTCCTCCAAAGTGGTTTTAGTGCTTGATCAGAACTGGTGGTAGAACTAGTTCCTGACTGGATCTTTAATGAGACTGGTTTGGTTTTCCCCAGAGCCCCACCTCCAGTAAATGCTTGATTTATTGAGTGTTTCTGTGGAGGATCAGCGTGCAGGGACAGTCTAACCACAGAGATCAGAGACGGAGAGCTCTTTTTGTTCTGATCCGACTCGTTCATGTTGAAGCTCAAAGTTTTTACTGTTTTTTTTTTGTCCAAAACTAAGCAGATCAAACAAGTTTTATTCTTTTCTCTCACAGTGGTTTGGTTGTTTGTTGGTAGAGCTGCACAATATGATTGTTGTCATGAAAATATCAGTGTACCATATTTGGTACGGTATTATTTTTGAACAGTCAGGCATTCGTGTTCTGCACATGGATTTACATATTTGGCCTCTTGGAGGGACTTTAACTGCACTTATTGCCTGAACCTGATTTCAGTCTGACGTGCTAAAGCTGCCAGAAGGTGGTGGGAACATTGTTTAATGGGAAATAAGGAAAAATGTGTATTAGGTAGGACTGACATTGTCATCCCAATTTTCAGCTAGTTATTTGTAATTCAGTATTTTTTGCTGATATCTTGCTGTTTTTTAGCTGTTGGTCTCCATGAGCGTCTCTCCAGGTTCTTTCCTCTGGCCCAGAACCGAGTTGGAGCTAAGATGGCCCCCGTTCACCAGTATCAGAGCAGAGGGAATAGCTATTAAACTGGAACTGGTCATTTAAAACTCTTTTGTTGCTTGGACTCTTGATTGTCCTAATTTAAGGTAAGAAGTAGAATAACGTCAGATTAGCAAAGGACCAACATGAGCTCTCGGCTGTTTTCTTCCTGTTTGTTATTTTGGATATGAGCCGTCAGGGTCAAGTAGGTCAGAGTGAGTCAGCGGGTCTCATTGCTTCGATGGAATCTGCTGGGTTGCCTTAGATAGAAAAACCTTTTAACCAATTTGAATAATAAACTGTATCCGTCTGCACTGTTTTATAGTCAGGATTAATTGGAACGTATGAACCTGACTGGGAATCTGTATGATTGATTGATTTGACTTTGTGTCTTGAGACGACATGTGTTGTGAGTTGAAAAGCATTCATAAACCCTGAACTCTAACTCCTGTTGGATGACCCCGCCAATCTTTGAGCTGTAGCATCTTGGTCACCTAGATCTACATCAGGTGTTGGATTCAAGGATAGTGGAGCTCAATCCGGTTTACCTCATATATTACTGACGTACAGAGTTTATTGCATTGTATCTGATAAACTATAGCCAACCAAAAGATGCATCCACACAGGCCCTTGCATTATTGCACACAGTCATATTGTGGTGATAGCAGTGAAACTGTTTTAATCCTCTATACAATACTAAGACAGGTTTTTAACCATGTCTCCTGCCTCTGAGCTGACTCTTTAATGAGGCTTTTCCACAAAAGAGGTTCCAGATCTAAACCAGGGTTGATGCTGGCGCCAGTTCGTAAATGGTTCAGTAAAAGAACCGGTTTGCTTTTCCACCACCAGAGAGCCAGGTCATAATAAATGTCTCATTCATTCATTGTTTGACCCTCCAGCTATTTTTGTGAAGGATTGTGGTGCCGGGAGACAATTTGACCTGATGATTATTTATCCTAGTATCACTGTTAGGGCTGCAACTAACCATTATTTTGCTAATCTATTAAATTTCGGGACTATTTTTCCCATTAACCGATATAATCGGATAAGAAAAGGTGTGTAATAGATTTTCCATTGAATTTGAACCAGGTGAAGCTAAAGCTCTGTCCCCCAAGGAGTTCTGGATTGAGCTCATATACAGACAAAGACGGTTTTTCATCCTACACCAAAATGTTTGCATTTTTTGTACAGTTTTGTCTTAATTGCTGCTCTAAGTGGGTTGTTCTTTCAGTAAATGGCATGTTTTTGACTCTGTATACTCTGGTTAACGATTATTAGATTAGTAAATTAGTTGACAATTATTTTAGTAATTGATTAATCCGATTAATTGTTTTAGCCTAATCCCTGCAAATAGAGGCTTTTAAATCCATCCATTACCTGCTTGTCCTTGCAGGGTCGAGGGCTGGGGGGCCTGGTGCCTGTCTCCAGCAGTTATTCGGCGAGGTCACCAGTGCATCACAGTGCTCTAACATCATCACCTTAATTTCTTAACAAGTGGTGATTGTGAACTCTTCACAGTACTGATCAGATGATCTCTCTTCCAGCAGCTTTCAGAGCAGATTTATTAACAACACCTGGAGATATTAAGACTCGGTGGGAAAGATCTCAGTCAGAAATAATGTTCATGGATTCAGTGGAAAATGATCAGCTCTAAGTTGTGCGTTGAGCAACTTAAACTGTGCCGTTGATGACGTTTAATTCCGATGTTAGTCTGACATTTTATTCTCGTTGAAGTGCTTTGATTGGTCAAATTTCATATAAAGTACAATCAAAAACTACCCTAAACTCCATAAGTACTAATAAGGAATAGCACCAGTTACGAAGAGGAACCAGTTTGGTGGAAAAGAAAAGGCCCCCAGACTGTAAAAAAACCAAACTGGTTCTTTTTCTAGGACCAGTACAGAACTGGATGTAGAGCTGCAGAGGTTGTTGTTTTTTTCTTCCACTAATTAGCTGCCCTACATGTAGAGTTTTCCTGTGACGAGGGTTCTTTCCCACATCAGTTCTATGAACGTCTTTCTGGCTGCCATATTTAACATATGGTTGGTCGGTTTCAGAAAATGAAACCGAAATATGTTAACTAATCATGTTTGCTGCTTTGTGTCACAGTTCGGACGTTACGCCTGATCTGTGCTTGTGCTGAAGATTACAAGTGTCTTCAAGGAGAAGATCCTACACCCAAAACAGCAGCCATGTGAGTAACTGATCAGTTAGAAGAAGTGACGGGTCGGTGGACCTTTCTTTGATTCTGATCAATTTCTGCCAGCCAAGTTAAACATTTTACTAAACATTTTTTATCTTTTAAATTCATTTGCTGTCAACCTCTTTAAGCTTCAGACTAATTCATTTCCTCAGCTACCTCATGCATATAATTGGGATTGAAAGACAGTCTCAGAAGTCCTCTGGAAGTGCAGAGCATCATTTAAGGACTCTCTGCCCTGGTAGCTGTGCTGTCGGGTCTCATCAGTGCTCACTCAGGCTCGGCGCAGCTGGAGTTGTCCTGGGTCTGTAGCCCCCTGCAGGGCGCCTCCGACTGGCTTGGCCCTAAAGTAGGTCGTCCTGTCTGAGTTTGGAGCAAAGCAGGAGGCCAACAAGGTGGTTTGATGAGAACCGCAACATAAACAAGGCTGTGCTGAATACAATGATGATGACCTGACGGTCTGTCCGAGATTCAGCGGATATGAGAACTGGTTAACAGACCAGTTTGGTTGAATCCTTTAAAAGGGGTTAATTTATCCCAGTAGATGCGGCGTATTACATTTTTACTTGGATTTCTAAGAAACTCTAAACTTCATCCAGGAACACGGACATTTTATTCTAGAAGTGAATAAAAAACTGAATATGTAATAAATAGTGGCTGAACATGAGGACAGAAACATCTCCAGAGTTATCCTGAAACCAGCCCTCATTTCTGACTTTTATTAGGCTTAAAAAGAGTTTGGTCCCAGCCTTCATCATTTCCCCTCTCACTGGAGATTCCATTTGTGAAGATTTTCATTCAGCCCCAAAATTGTGAGGATAGTTGCAGCTCTGTCTGCCCTTCCCTTTCTCTCTGCTTTTATTGGATTCTGTGTGAAGAGATTGGAGATGGCAAACTAGGTTGGCTGGACCGTCTGGGTCAGCGCTCAAGCTTGTCTGTGCAGAGAAATGTATGACTGAAAGGATGCTGTGTGTGTTCGCAGTAACCTAAAGCAAATAGTTTGGCTCTTGGTTCTTTGAAAACAGCAGATGACACTTTTCTTCCACCTGCTCATCTTACTAAAATGAATTATGTCAGTATCAGTGTATGCAGTGTTAAGATCAAAAAGACGGTGATGCCATATTTGTTGGCTGTTGTGTTCTGTTAGTTAGAACTTTATCCTTTCCGTAGCAGTAATAATATCAGACTGTTGGATGGAGTCCCAAACCAGAACCTATGATGTAAAAGGTTGGAGACAGGAGAAAGAAAGGAAAGCCCAAAATTTGGCTTTACTTCAGTTAATATCATCACAATATTCTAAAATAACTCAATCCCATGATCTCCTGATGTCATGCAGTCTTACTCCATACTTGAATAAAAAACAAGCATCACTGTTCTCTGTCCTCGTAATCTTAGCGTCTTTTTAATGTTATCTTGGCCTGTTCAGTTTGCTACCTGAACCATTTGGCAGTAATTAAATCCAGCTGCAAGGTAACAAGACCCACTACAGCAGTGGTTCTCACTAATTCAGACACCAATTGAGAAATCCTGCACTACTGGTAAATCAAAAAAAATAGAATATTGTGTAAAAGTGCAATATTTCATTTCAGAAAGTGAAAGGGTAATTTTTATAGAGCTTTATTCCACATAGACTAAACTACTTTAAGCTTTTATTCCTTGTAATTTTGATAATTATGGCTTATAGGTAAAGAAAACCCAAAATGTTGTTTCAGAAAATTAGAATACCACATTAGACCAATCAAAAAAGGAAGTTTGAAGCCCAAATGTCAGGCTTCCATTGATATTCCATCAATGGATCTTTTCTTCCCTGATGGCACGGGCATATTCCAAGATGGCAATGCCAGGATTCATTGGGTCTGAATTGTGAAAAAGTGGTTCAGGGAGCAGGAGACATCATTCTCACACATGGATTGGTCACCAGAGTCCAGACCTTAACCTCCATTGAGAATCTTTGGGATGTGCTGGAAAAGGCGTTGAGTCTACCATCATCAATGCTACATCTTGGTGAAAAATGAATGCAACACTGGGTGGAAATAAATCTTGTGACGTTGCAGAAGCTTATCGAAACAAAGCCACAGCGATATATACACACACACACACACACACACACACTGTGCTCATAAGGAGGCGACCCAAGCCTGATCTAAACTCTGACCTCAGTATTTCTCCATGGGGCTGCCGTGCTTTGTGTCCATGGAATGCAGAGGTACAGCTTGGCGTGTAAGAGGTGTATGTTTACTGGAGTGAACTGTATAATTCAGGGTTGGATTGTGTGAGTGTTTGCGCCGCAGCTCTGAGTGGTTACATGATCTTGTCCACACCTTCTAAGACTTGCAGAAAAGAAGGATCCAGTTGCATGCAGCCAGGTCAGCCTTCTCACGCAATCATGCAAACCAGTAGTTAGCCCTGCGTGAGAGTCCTGATAAACAAGAGTTCACTGTCTGCACACAGAAAATGCTATCAGACCACTATCTCCCAGAGTGCAGTTTTCCTCCCTAAAGACCTAGAGCAGAGGGAATGGCTTCATAATTTCCAGACCTGAGCACACATCTCATTAAGAACTGCGTTTGATTTGTTTTCATCTAGTCCCCCAAGGGACCTCGTGCCAAAATGCTCTGTAAATGTTACTGAGTTTGACCCTTTGCCCTGTGTTCTTAAATTTCATCACCTCTTTCCTCTCTTCCTCTGACAGCGGTGCAGATGACTTGTTGCCCATCTTGTCCTTCGTGGCTCTGCGCTGTCAGTGTCCCCAGCTGGTGTCAGAATGTGCTGCTTTGGAGGAGTTCATTCATGAGAGGTGAGTCATCTTCATGGAAAAAAACATTCCTATATTATTTTCAAAAACGAAAGCATTCAGAAGCTCCCAACTGAAGGCCAGTTGCAGGAAAAAACCATTCCAACCTGTTTTCTGAATGTTGAAATGAAAAATATCAAGATTAGTGCAGCATTTTTATGATAAACACTTTTTGTTTCCAATCCTGATAAATCCTTGAAGATGACATTTCTTTCAGCAGACAGCTGGCAGGGTACATTGCACCTCGGTGTTGAGGTGCAGCTGAAATAAAGCCATAAAAAGAAGAGAGACTGATGCAGAGTTGATTGCAGTCAGTTACTCTGGTTCAATCATTCAGCACTGTTGAGGGTGGCAATACCTGGGATCAGAGGTCATTAAAGATAATATACACTTATAATCTCAACAAAAGTGGTGAAAATACATGAAAGGTAATTTGTTGAAAGTTATTGGAATGAATACAGTGATGTTGGCAATGTTAGCATACAGATGATCCCATAAAGCCTGGGGTCAAGTGTCTTAATAATGACATGTAGGCCATAGTTTGGCCAGTTGGTGAGAACTGGTGCTGGACAAGGCTGTCTGATGATGATGATGATGTTCTTATTAATCTTTCAAAACTGCAGTTAAGATGGTCGATTTTTGGTCTGTTGACAACAAAACTCTTTTCAAGGTCCTTCACAAGACAAACTGGTCCAATTCAGATCCAGAAATATATAATCAAATTCATGCCATCATAAGAGGCCATCTGATGTGACTGACATAGCAGATGCGCAAATAACACACAAGCACTGGTCCAGGAGCATTTTCTATGTTCAAAAAAGAGTTGATTTTAGCAGGAGCTCCTTCAGCCCCTCCTTGAACCGCCACCTTAACGTGAGTGTTCAAATGATCCTAGAGGCTATGTTGTCTGGGGCTTAAATGCCCTGGTAGGGTCTCCCATGGCAAACAGGCTCTAGGTGATGGGTCAGACAAAGAGCGGTTCAAGAATCCTTCATGACGACCATTAAATCGAGGCACGTGACGTCGCCCGGTACGGCGGAGCCGGGGTCCCACCCTGGAGCCAGGCCTGGGGTGGGGACTCGTCGGACAGCGCCTGGTGGCCGGGTTGCTCTTCGCGGGACTTGACTGGGCCAAGCCCGAACGAGAGACACGAGGCCATCCCCCAGTGGGCCCACCACCTGCGGGGGGAAACCGGACGAAGGTGGAGAACTCAGCGGCCCGATCCCCGGATGCTTAGGCTGGCTCTAGGGACGTGGAATGTTACCTCGCTGGGGGGGAAGGAGCCTGAGTTTGTGCGGGAGGTCGAGAGATATCGACTAGAAATAGTCGGGCTCGCCTCCACGCACAGCGTGGGCTCTGGAACCCATCTCCTTGAGAGGGGCTGGACTCTCTTCTACACTGGAGTGGCCCACGGGGAGAGGCGGCGGGCTGGGCTGGGTTTGCTTGTTGCCCCCCAGCTCAGCCGTCTCGTGTTGGGGTTTACCCCGGTGGATGAGAGGGTTGCATCCCTGCGCCTTCGGGTCGGGGATAGGTCTCTGACTGTCGTTTCGGCCTACGGGCCGAGCAGTAGTGCGGAGTACCCGGCCTTCTTGGTGTCCCTGTCGGGGGTGCTGAATAGTGCCCCTCCTGGGGACTCCATTATTCTGCTGGGGGACTTCAACGCCCACGTGGGAAACAGTGACACCTGGAGAGGCGTGATCGGGAGGAATGGCCTCCCCGATCTGAATCAGAGTGGTGTTTTGTTATTGGACTTCTGTGCTAGTCACGGATTGTCCATAATGAACACCATGTTCAAGCATAAGGGTGCCCATCAGTGCACTTGGCACCAGGACACCCTAGGCAGGAGGTCAATGATCGACTTTGTTGTCGTATCATCAGACCTTTGGCCGCATGTTTTGGACACTCAGGTGAAGAGAGGGGCTGAGCTGTCCACTGATCACCACCTGGTGGTGAGTTGGATCCACTGGAGGAGGAGAAAGCCGGACAGACTTGGCAGGCCCAAGCGCATAGTGAGGGTCTGCTGTGAACGCCTGGCGGAGCTCTCGGACAGAGATGTATTCAACTCCCACCTCCGGGAGAGCTTTGACCAGATTCCGGGGGATATTGGAGACATAGAGTCCGAGTGGACCGTGTTCTCCGCATCTATTGTCGATGCTGCTGCCCGTAGCTGCGGCCGTAAGGTCTGCGGTGCCTGTCGCGCCGGCAATCCCAGAACCCGGTGGTGGACACCGGCAGTAAGGGATGCTGTCAAGCTGAAGAAGGAGTCCTATCGGCTGTGGTTGGCTTGTAGGCCAAGCGTGCTGCGGCTCGGGCTGTGGCAGAGGCAAAAACTCGGGCCTGGGAGGAGTTCGGTGAGGCCATGGAGAAGGACTACCGGTTGGCCTTGAAGCGATTCTGGCAAACCGTCCGGCGTCTCAGGAGGGGGAAGCAGTGCTTCGCCAACACTGTTTACAGTGGGGGTGGGAGGCTGCTGACCTCGACTGGGGACATTATCGGGCGGTGGAAGGAGTACTTCGAGGATCTCCTCAATCCTGCCATCACGCATTCCCTGGTGGAAACAGAGGCTGGGGACTCGGGGTTGGACTCTTTCATCACCAAGGCTGAAGTCACAGAGGTGGTTAAAAAGCTCCACGGTGGCAAGGCTTCGGGGGTGGATGAGATCCGCCCTGAGTACCTCAAATCTCTGGATGTTGTGGGGCTGTCATGGTTGACACGCCTCTTCAACATTGCATGGCGGTCGGGGACAGTGCCTCCGGACTGGCAGACTGGGGTGGTGGTCCCCCTTCATAAGAAGGGTGACCAGATGATGTGTTCCAACTACAGGGGGATCACACTCCTCAGCCTCCCTGGTAAGGCCTACGCCAGGGTATTGGAGAGGAGAGTCCGACCGATAGTCGAACCTCGGCTTCAGGAGGAGCAGTGTGGTTTTCGTCCCGGCCGTGGAACACTGGACCAGCTCTATACCCTCTACAGGGTACTCGAGGGATCGTGGGAGTTTGCCCAACGGGTTCAAATGTGTTTTGTGGACCTGGAGAAGGCATTCGACTGTGTCCCTCGTAATGCCTTGTGGGGGGTCCTCCAGGAGTATGGAATCGGGGGCCCTTTATTAACGGCCATCCGGTCCCTGTACGAGCGGAGGAGGAGTTTGGTCCGCATTGCCGGCACTAAGTCGGACCTGTTCCCGGTGCATGTTGGACTCCGGCAGGGCTGCCCTTTGTCACCGGTCCTGTTCATAACTTTTATGGACAGGATTTCTAGACGCAACCAAGGGCCGGAGGGGGTCTGGTTTGGGGACCAGTGGATTTCGTCTCTTCTTTTTGCAGATGATGTGGTCCTCCTGGCCCCCTTTAGCCAAGACCTACAGCATGCGCTGGGGCGGTTCGCAGCCGAGTGTGAAGCAGCTGGGATGAAGATCAGCTCCTCCAAGTCAGAGGCCATGGTACTCAACCGGAAAAGGGTGGCTTGTCCTCTTCAGGTTGGAGGGGAGTTCCTGCCTCAAGTGGAGGAGTTCAAGTATCTCGGGGTCCTGTTCACGAGTGAGGGAAGATTGGAGCGGGGGATCGACAGACGGATCGGTGCGGCTGCCGCAGTAATGGGGGCGCTTTGCCGGTCCGTTGTGGTGAAGAGAGAGCTGAGCCGAAAAGCGAAGCTCTCGATTTACCGGTCGGTCTACGTTCCTACCCTCACCTATGGCCATGAACTTTGGGTCATGACCGAAAGAACGAGATCCCGGATACAAGCGGCTGAAAAGAGCTTCCTCCGTAGGGTGGCCGGGCACTCCCTTAGAGATAGGGTGAGGAGCTCGGCCATTCGGGAGGGGCTCGGAGTAGAGCCGCTGCTCCTCCACATCGAGAGGAGCCAGTTGAGGTGGCTCGGGCATCTATACTGGATGCCTCCTGGACGCCTTCCTCGGGAGGTGTTCCAGGCATGCCCACCGGGAGGAAGCCCAGGGGACAGCCCAGGACATGCTGGAGGGACTATGTCTCTCGGCTGGCCTGGGAACGCCTTGGGCTCCCCCCGGAGGAGCTGGAGGAGGTGTCTGGGGAGAGGGACGTCTGGGTGTCTCTGCTGAGTCTGCTGCCCCCGCGACCCACGGAAGACGACGAGTACGAGTACGAGTCCTTCAGTGGCTTCATCTATGAGAGGAACATCGTTGAACATATCAGCTTCGAGGCAGTGGTAAAATCTAATATAAAAAATAAACATGCAGTTAGCTGCTGCAATAGCTCCTTCTATGGCTTGGTCTAGGAGAGATTCAGGGTTAAACACAGAAAGACAGACAGGTATTTCATCTATGAAAGGAGAACATGAAGGTCTTAGCAGCAGTAGCCAAGTCACTGCCTCCCTCCAGGAAGGTGTCGCAGCTAAGCAGGCCAGGTGTAGCTTCTATGAAAGAGAAAAATCAGGGAGAACAAAAAGTTCATGTCAGCAATAACTGCAGATAATGCAAAATTGGAGAGTAGTAGGTGAAAGTAGCAAAGTGAGGAAAGGTGGTCATTATGTCCTCCAGCAGCTAACGTCTACAGCAGCGTAATTACAAAGAAAGCTCAGGATAACCTGAGAGCTGCTGTGATGTTTGCTGGACCATACAGTGACACCTTGGTATAGAAGGTCTTTGGTGACCGAGCCGTCGTGGAAGCATAAGGAGCCTGGTACCATTGGTTGCACTGTTCACTGCCTGTATGTATGTTTATAGACTCTCCTGCAGCTGCCTGAAAACACCCGATGCAACTAACTTTACGCCCTGATTGTTCTGGGCATGTCGGATCTTTGCGGATCTAATTTCTGTAGCTGTTTCTGAGAAAGATGTGTACCAGCAGCTACAGGTTTCAGTTCAGTTGATGAATGAATGCTTCATACTTATTAGGAACGGGTTAAATCAAGATGGAGTCATAATAAGGTGACCAGCTATTTTGAATTGTAATTACACAGTGTGGCAACAAAATGCAGCCTTTAGTTTAGCTTTTCTGCTTTTATCTTGCAGCAGCTAATTTCAGCTGTCACCTGCTGTCCACCACCTCCAACCGGTCAGTTAGTTGTTGTCAGGGCATGGTTTCTGGAGTTTAAGGACACCAAGTTAAAGTGAATTTTCAATCCAGACTAAATGGCCTTAGATTTTTAGTAAGAAAAGTCGATGTTCACTAATTGGAAGTTTAAATCAGTTTCCCTTTGCTTCTCTGCCTTAATGCATGTGGGTCTAGCATGTCCACTCTCCTCTAAAGACCTGAGTCCATGTTGTAAGCTTTAAAATAGCATGAAGCAAGAACAAAATGTTCTTGCTTCAGTGTAGCTCCCAGATGATGCTTGTGAACTTAACATATTTCCATGGCAAGTCTTGACTTCCACTTGTGATAGACGGAGACACGTGTTCATCTCCAGTATTTATTTGGGTGAAAACATTCCCACTCCTTGTGAAAAGAGAAGAAAATAAAAGCTCTCGGTTTTTGGTTGCTTTATATGTTTCCTAATATCATTGCGTGCGAGCTCTGACCGCACCTAGAAGGTCCAGTCATGTCTGTCACAAACAAAGATTAGTCGTTGCCAAAGAATGTCAGGAAATTTCAGATTTGGTTTTTCCTTCCTATAAAAAAAAATCAAATAAAGTTCAAATTTATTTTTATGAAGTTTGGTGGTATGGGTGTGTTCAAGTGAGGGAAAAGAGGGAACCACAAGCTGCAAGAAGGTCGAGTAATCAGCTGTTGGTGCGTGTGGGGTTTGAGATACTGGTCCAGATTGTTCTACATCATTAAGAAGCTCAATGTCTCCCTTTTCTATGTGTGTACATGAGTTTACAGATGCACTGATGATATAAAGCTGGATATTTAAAGATCAGACGTAGTGTCCTCCAGGTCTATTATGAATAATATTATTTACACTGCTGTGAATCTATCTGCCCACAACAGATTTTTTCAGGTTTTGCCTTTTTTCCACATTTAAACGTTTCAGCTCATCAAACAAAATTTTAGTAAAATCAAAAAGCATTTTTTAAATGAGGATTTCATTCATTAAAAGAACAAATGTATCCAAACCAACCTGGCTTTGTGTGAAAAAGTAATTACACCCTAAACCTGATTACTGGGTGTTTCTCCCCTGGCAGCAACAGCTCATACCTGATACTGAGTGATTAACATCCCTGGGGAGGAATTTGGACCCACTCTGCTTTGCAGGATCGGTTTAATTCAGACCCACTGAGGGTTTTCCAGCATGAATGGACTGTTTAAGGTTATACCACTACCACCTCTCAGGTTACCTTTGCCTGATGTTAACATTTGTTTGTTTATCTTGTCCTAAAATGGCGGTTTTTGGCCCTCTTTCCTCCCTGTGCACCACCGGGTCCGTTTCTCTCCAGTTCCAAGATCCAACCAGTAAAACCAGCAAAGTATTTACCTTGTGAAATAATGAGAAATGGTTAAGTATAAACTCAAGATTTAATTCCAAAATGATCAGTGTACAGAGTATACAGTTGAACAGATACAGAGTGACATTTACCTTCGGTACCGGGCCCCCCTCAGCCCATCTTAAGGATGAACCGAGAGGAGCAAAGAATGGAGCGTAAATCCTGCTTTTATCCATGCCTGTTCTTAACGCTCCTAAAGGTCATCCTCTTGTATCAGTTTATCCTTGACTATGTGTTGCATCTTATGTGATATCAGCATATGTGGTGTAGCTGTAGCAGTGAGCGGTGCGGCAGATGAGCAACAAGGGCAGATATATTTAATTAGGGCAGCAAAGAGATGATTAGAAAAGGCCACAGAATCATACATCCATAACAATCTCAAACATAAGATCATCACAAGTGTGATAAAAAACGCAGAAGCAGGAACATTTTTAAGAGGGCAAATACATTTTCACAGCCAGATCAACAGAGCTAAATCATAAAATGCCATTCTGGTCTGTTTGGCCTCAGAGCTTTATTAGAGAACATTAATGAACAACCAGCATCATGGAGACCAAGAGGCCCCTGGTAACTCTGGATCAGATCCACAGCTCAGGTTGGACAATCTGTCCTCAGGAAAACTATTAATCATGCACTTTACAAATCTTGTCTTTATGGAAGAGTGGCAAAAAGACACTCATTGTTAAAAGAAAGCCAGAAGAAGTCCTGTTTGCTACGTATGATGGCAAACGTAGATGGCAAAATATGTGGAAGACACTGCAGAGCATCCTGAACACACTGTCCATACTGTGAGTCATGGTGGTGGCAGCATTATGTTGTGGGGACGCTTATCTTCAGCTGGTCAGAGTTGATGTTAAGGTGGATGGAGCTAAATCCACAGCAATCCTGGAAGAAAGCTCATCGGCCGCAGAAGACCTGAGACTGGGGTGGAGGTTCACCTTCCAGCAGAACAACCACCCTGAACATACAGCCAGATACACAATGGATGGTTTAGATTAAAGCATATTCATGGGTCAGAATGGCCTAGTTAAAGTCTAGAACTAAAACTGATGTTCACAGATGTTTTCTATTCATTTTGCTTGTTGGCTGCTTTTCCTCTCTGTGTTTGTGTCTCAGTGGAGTGTCTCTGCAGCTCGCGTCTTGCTCTCATTAGTCTGGGGTCGGCCAGAGGTGACTTGCCTCCTCCACCTCCTCTCTGGTTAAATTTGACTCGTCTGCTGTCTTCATGGATCTGTACTCACTAGCCTTCTCGCCCTTTTAATGTGTACAAAGCTCTCAAAGAGAACATGTCTTCTGGCTCTTGGTTGTTGCAGATTGAGCTCTGCTCTGTGATGCTCAGCTTTGCTGTTGCTGTTTTCCTTTTAAATTTTTTATATTTTCTCTGACAGAAGGAAAGGTTGCTTCTCACCATCATGTTGTCCCTAATATTCACCAATGTTCCTGTTAATACCCAACTCCTCATTGTCTTTTTCAGCTATTTGATTGGAGAGGAAGGCTACTGTCTCACTTCCCTGCAAAGTGCACTGGCCTATGTTGAGTCTCTGCAAGCAGCAGCTCACCTTCAGTGAAAAAGGTAATGTTGAGAAACTGTAGAGCTTAAGTGATGTAATGTATACTAAATTAAAAGGTCACTGGTGATGGGGCTATGAAAGATAAGGTCATGACCTTTGCTTTGGGGAAACGGGTGCATTAATGAGGCACCTGGCTATCTGGCTGATCAACATTAGGAGATAATTAAATTATAGTTTAACTTGACAAGCTGAGTATTTACTGCAAGCTCCACTCATGCTTTGACTTTGGTGACAGCCAATGGTGGCAGGCCTTACTCACTGACTGATGCTACCTTTGGTGTTTGGGTAAATCTGATTGGCTTGTGTGAAGGCAGTTTGTGGAGGGACTTTAATCCGTGAACACATTAAGTTTGGTCTGAAATCGGGTCAGTTTATTGGGCTAAATATTAGATGCTTTTATTATAGTAGCCTTCAAGTTAAAGTCATCCAACTTCACTCTCAGCACAGAAAAAGAGAAAAACTTGTGGCTTTTTTACTGAAATATGCTTCACTTGGGTGTCATAAGGGAATCAATACAGGGTTCGTAGGGGTGCTTGAAATCCTTCAAAATGCTTGAATTTTAACAAGGTTTTTTCAAGGTTGGTAACTGCTTGATTTTTGTATAAGGTCCTTTAAAGTGCTAGATATTCTTCCTGCACTGTTTTGTAATAAAGAGCACTCTAACAACCTCAATTTGATATTTTTAGGTTAAAGGTACCAAATGGAGCAATCATTTTGCCTTTAATGAGGTCTCAGAAAGCCTCGCTGGGGTCTGCTCCTTTTCGTAAAACCAGCGTGAGAGCAGCAGACATCGCCTGATGAACAAACCTCTGTCCTCTGCCATAGCTATGAAGCAGACCTACTTCTAACACCCAACTGTTTCTGGCCAGTCGCGCACGTCTCCAGCGAGCGGGAGAAAACAGCTCGCCCGGTGGTTGCAGTTTATTTGACCGCTGTCTTGAAAACACTAGATGTAAAACATGGTTGAAACGAGGACCAACTCCTCCAGTAGCTTCTGGCAACATATGCAAAACGGACCTGCAGCTTTTCGCGATGGTAGAGTCGGTGCTGTCCAGCGGTAAGCCATAGTAGCGGGAGGGAATCTTAAATGTAAGCTAGGTTACAACTTTGCAGGTAAATCGCGAATTGATTGTTTGAAGGATGGATCAAGCTGAGGTTTTATGTTGTCAACTGTACTAAATGGATGTGCAGAACAAGAGTTCACCGTTTTCACCCAACTAGCTTGTTTTATGATGTTAACTCATCACCAGTCAAATCTTTCTTCTTTGTGTGTTTTAGGCTGCTGCTCATCCTCCACATGCTTCATGACAATCTTCATGCTGTTTAACGGAGAAACGGCGGCTGGTGCTGCAGCTTTCTGCACGTTGTCCACCTTGCACCTAACTAGAGGACTTCCCTTTGCTCTGTTTCTGAGCAGTTTGAAGCAGTGCCTGCAAGTCATTTCCTAACAAAGTCGGATGCATCAGACACTAAAACCAGCCCTGGTTGGAGCTCCAGCAGGACTTTAACTGGTCTCTCTTGCTGTTCTTTTACTTGCTACTGCTTTTAAGTGCAACACATTTTAATTGTTCCTCTGTCTGTAAACATGACCAGTTATGTGCATGTTTAAGCCCTCTGCACTGACAGGAAGCTTCAGTTTCAATCAACCAAATGAAACGCATTATAAACAGCTGAACATTAAGACATCTCTGAGTGCTCGAGCCTCATTTAAAGGATTTCGCTGCTTCCTAACATGTTTAACATTAATTCCAGCCATCTGTCACTTTCATGTCATGTTGAGCTGTCAGAGTTCAGGAGAAATAAAGACAAACTTTAAGGGAATATAGAGATAGGAGCGTCATTGAAATACTGCTGCAGTTTTTCTCTTATGTTCGAAAATAAGGTCAAACTAAAGGAAATCTGATAATATGGAGAGGACGCTGCATGGTCACCCGGATGTTAGCATTTTTTCTTGTGAAACACCTAAGTGTCTCTGATTCATTCTAATCGGACTATGGTGGGGTTGATGGATGGAGGTGGACTGCATGGTGGTTGATCTGTTTGCAGATGGATGTGATGTGAGGCTCTGGAGGAACTCTGGGATGATCTTCATGGTTCCTGTGTTTGTATCAAACAGCAGGTTGGGTGGAGCTGCTGCACCCACTGAGCTCCACACAGAGTGACTGCAGCTGCAGGTCACTTGCATTTTTTGATACTTGCAACAGTTGATGAATTTGGTTATTGCTTATTTGTGCACATACAGTTTTTATTTTTTATGTTTAATATTTTTCTCTACAGTTTATATGCAGTTGAGCTCATCAGAACTTAAAGCGTTTTTCATGTAATCGACGGGGGTGATGTCTTAAATAGGGCCGCTATCTTGCTGTTTTTTATGCTCCTCTCTGACAAGTAGTTTTAAATGCACACATACACTGGATTATACATCTCAAAGGTTTATCAAAGGTTTTATTCTCATTTGTTTATTGAGCATTTCATTTTAAATCTAAAAATCGTTTCCAGTCCAAAGAGCAGAAACCTGCTTTAGTTTTGGGTCAGAAGTCCAGAACAGACTAAAGCCTATAGTTAGTTTTTCACCAGCACCAACATCAGCAGAGTGGTGGAACTGGGAGGGTCTGGTGGTTCCAGGATTTTAATATTAACTCTCCAGCTTGCACTCAAACTATTTCAGTTGACATGTGTAGTTTTCATGGTTTATATGGATCCAAGGATGTAAAAAGATAAAAAATGTTTTGAGTAATGCATGTTTTACATGTTGTGACATCAACATATTCAGATGTTATTTGTAATGTAGAGGAACTGTGATGAGAAGCGATGTGGTTTCAGCCACAATGTTTTTACTTTGCTTTTGGAAACTGACACTTTAATGTTAAATTGTACAATGATTGTTTAAAAATTATAAATGTATGTTTGTGAGAAGAGTTAATAAAGAACATAAAATGTTTAAATTTTGTGTTGAAAGAATGAGGTCAGCTGACTACCTGAATATTCTGAATGATCAGGTTAGTCCATCAATGGATCTTTTCTTTCCTGATGGTACGGGCATATTCCAAGATGACAACGCAGGATTCATCGGGCTCTAAATGTGAAAGAGTGGTTCAGGGAGCATGAGACATCATTCTCACACATGGATAGTCCAGACCTTAACCCCACAGAGAATCTTTGGGATGTGTTGGAGAAGGCTTTGACTCTACCATCATCAATGCTACATCTTGGTGAAAAATGAATGCAACACTGGGTGGAAATAAATCTTGTGACATTGCAGAAGCTTATTGAAACAAAGCCACAGCGAATGCGTGTCGTAATCAAAGCTAAAGGCGGTCCAACCAAATATTACTTATTTTGGCCAGGCAGTGTATTTCTCACTTTGTGATTGGTTGATGGTTTTCAGGTCGGGGAGGTGTCTGATAAGTCCATCCAACTCTTCACGAAGATGTTGTCTCCCTCCAAGGCTTGCAATTTTTATGGTTTGGGATACTTTTGTATTCACTTAATGACAACCATGGGAGAAAGTTTCCTTAATTCTTTCTTTCTGCTTCAATGGAATTTGAGAGATTATATACCAGCCAAGTGCAGCCGATCAAATGCATCCTCGTCAGTGCGACCATGTTCAGCAGCTTGCCCTGAATGCAGTGCCAAGGAAGAAAGCCATCAGCAATGACTTCAGCAGTAACTGTTGCTGCCCATCAAGCTGGGAAGGGTTATAAGGTCAACTCCAAACAATTTGAAGTCAAAGAACCTACAGAAAGATTATTCCCCAGAGATAAAATATCTCAGACAGCTGCCAATCCTCCCAGCAGACTCAGCCCAAGGTCATAACGTAAAGCTCAGAGGGTTGAAAGAGAACAATATGGCAGCAGTACTGTTCTTTGGGCAGATGAGGCCAATGTGGAGTTTGGTCATGTTGCACCATGGCATGTTTGAAGAAAACCAAATATAGCATATGGACAAAAACCACCCATACCCACTATCAAGTATGGAGGTGGAAGGTTGATGATTTGGGATTGTTTTACTGCCACAGGGCCTTGCAGTCATTAACCTCTTTCACAAAATGCTTTAATCTGGAAATTAGACATTTTTCCATCCGTTTTTTTTTTAAAGACCAAGACGACATTGCGGGGCTAAAACATCCAGCCACTAACCTGCCAAGCAAAGCAGTCACCGCCCGGTATCAGCTGGCTTGTGTTGTGGTAAGGGTGTGAACAGCTGGTCAGGGGATACAAGGTGAAAATCACTTGGATCTGGGTTGATCAGTGTAGACCATTGGGCTGGTCCTGCAGAAGACCACAGAGGCTGAGCAGATCACTGGATTTCAGCCCAGGGTAGTTTTTTTCAGTAGCTGTAGAAAATGAAACAAGGTGAAGGTGTCTGAAACTTAACCGTTTAAATCTACCCTGCAGAGTTCCTCTTTACATCTGTTTGTGATGCCGGAGTGAACATCTCCAGCTTTATTGCTTTCTGGACATCCAGACGCAGATCAGAGCGTGTCGCTCTTCTATGATGGAACCAATTTTTCAAAAGAGGCTTTTTGAGTGGACAATGAACTTCTCTTTATATCAGTGTTAAAGACAGACGTGAAGCTATCAGTTGGAGTTTGACCCAAACTGGGTCATCAAACACAAAAAGCAACATTAAGTTGGACTGAACCAAGATTCCTGAAGCATTCCTGACTGAAGCAGAAAACCCTTCCAATGAATTCTGCTGAAGGTGGATCTACAGCTGTTGAATCAGGAGGTGTTCCTGGTTTAAACAAGCTGCTGCTTCTCCAGTTTGGCTCCATCTTTAAGAAATCAAACTGAGGCAATAAAAAGTTTGAGATAACGGTATCTGAAAAGCACCATTCACATTTTTACACTGCCACAAACCAGACACGTATTTTTTCCAAGTCAAGTCTTTAAGGCACGAGTCTAAGTGGAGTCTAAAGTCTTGTTTATGCGAATTAGGTGTGACTTGAGTCGCCATCTCTTGAATCAGTCTCAGCTGAGAGGACACGTCAAGCCATGAGAGAAAAATTACTTTGTGTAAACTAATGTGACATGTTTTCCTGCTTTTACCTCTTGGTGTTCTGCTGTTGGGTGGTAGCTTGTCTCTGTGGATGTGTCAAAGGAGGCTGAGGTGCCCACATGAGTGGAAATAAAGCAACATGCCACTCTGAATTAGTCAGGACCCACAGCCTCCTTCAACCCGTAACTTGTGAGCTTTCACTGCAGGTGTTCATCCATGTTCCAGTTCACTTACAGTCACTGAGATAATAATCACGGTAAAAAATTACCCGTTCTTTAATGCTGAAATCAAGCAGCAGGTTGCTGCTAAGTTGAGAAAAAACACTAAATGAAACTCACGTCTAAATGCAGAACTGATTTATTTCACATCTCAGCCATCAGTCATGGTTGTTAAACCAACCTTTTCTGTTTCTTAGTAAAGTAAAACATGAAGGTCCAGGACCTAGTAGTTGCCACGAAGAACATGGGACGCCTTTTCTGAAGCCAGCTTTGTTCTTTTAGGGATTATGTAGTAAGATGGTAAACAGTTTGCCATAATTCTTATTTATTTCAAATATATTCACATTCATACACCATGATACATATATACTTGGCCATTTGTTTGAAAAGGAGTTAGGCAGAAGTATAAAATTATAGGACCCTACCCCCTTCCTTTTATCTGTAACTTCACTTTACACATTATTCTTCATTTAAAGAAAAACAGTAATAAAAAACCAAAAACCAGACAACACTTTTTCAACCCCAGGCATAAAATACCAAAACACAATTTCTATCAATCAAAAAATCAATAAATTGTTTTAAAAAAAATATTTATTTCAAATAGAGAAAGCAAAACAAAGGACTCATTTATAGTTTTAAACATTTCCTCTAGCATCCCATTTTAAACTGCTCCTCTCCATCCTATGTATTTAGAATTTCTATTTTATATTGGGGCAGTTGGTCGGCCCGGCTGGCACATTTCTCTCTCATGGATTGGCCAGATTGGTGGGCGGACTTGGCAGTGTGCTGCTCTGCTGGCTCTCGTGTCGGGGGGGTTCAGGGTGGCGTGGAGGGGTGGGGTGGTTGTGTCCTCTTTTTGGATGTTTTGGATGTTTGGTCAGCAGCATTTGGATCAGCTGAGCGGTGACAGTAGAGCTAAGTTGGTTGGTGTTTCTCCCTGGGCTGTTGTCCCAGTGGCGGAGATGTGGTGTGTTTATGTGGTTGCGGCGGAATGGTGGGGGCCACCGTCCTTGGGTGCGTGCCGCTGGCCGGGAACCTCTTGCCGGGTGAGTTTGTCCCATCTTGGTGTGGGGCTGAGGGGTCTATAGTGAGTACGGTGCTTGGTGGTGTCTGCTCTGTTGTGCTTGTGGGGAGGGGATTTATGGTGTTTGGGTACAGGGGGCATGTGTTCGATATCTGTATCCTGGTTGGGAGTGGCCCTGTGGAGAAATTCAAGTTGGGGTTCATGGGAGGTGGGGGACTCATGGGGTTGAGTTTGGAATCCTTTGCGACTGTTTTGTCTTGGGACGGTTGGCGGGTTAGTGTTTGGACCAGGTAGACACCTCTTTTGTTCATGGCCCCCTCTCCGGGGGCTGGGGTTGGAGCGAGGGGTCAGGGTCTGTGCCAGGGTCATTCAGGTCGGGGCGGGGGTAACAGCTGAGGCAGTCTGCCTGTCTCCACCCCGGTATCAGTACTTGGACCTGGGAGTATAGAGTATGTATGGGGAGTGTGAGTAAGTGTATGACATCCATTGTTGTGTGTCTTCCCGTTGGGTAGGTGGGTATGACTGTAACCTGACTATTTGTGTCAGGTTGGGTCTTGGGCTTCTCCTTCTCCTGGGTCAGCTTAGACTCCCTATCAAATGTGGAGTCAATATATTTCCTCCCTGCCACACTCCCTGCCAGTAGCTGGTGTCATAGCCTGCTGGTGTATCGGTGGTTCTCGGTGTCCGGGGCTGGGTGCTTTAGTGTGTGCTGGCTCACTCCCGGTGGCTGCTTGAGGGGGCCTGGGCCCGCTGGCTCTTTCAGGCCTCTGCTGAAGGGGTGATGTGCCCTGGGGTCTTGGGTTTTTGGATGCATGGCTAGATCTGCTCTGGCCCAGACGGCTGCCAGCTGGGCCTGTGGGCTCGTCGCTGCACCTCCTTGATGCTTCTGCACTGTGGCTGCTGGGTGGTTCCCCTGGGGCTCTCCTTTGCTCTTCTCTGAGGGCGGTTGGGGTAATCCTGGTGGTGGTCCTCCTGGGGTTGCCAAGATCTGAGGGGCCTTTGGATGTCTGTGGCTCAGATCTCTTCTGTGTCTGTCTTGGGTCCAGGGGGCAGGTCTGTCGCTCCTCGCTATTGCATATATTTATGGAGAAACCTTAAAACAAGTGCGCTCACACTTACACCCACAGGTGTTTAGATTCAGGTGTTAACAGATACACAGATGTTCCTATTGAGCTTCAGAAATACATCTTGCATTCATTAGTATCGTACACTTTCAGTAACATTGCTGTTATACACTCACCAGCCACTTTATTAGGTACACCTTGCTAGTACCGGGCTGGACCCCCTTTTGCCTTCAGAACTGCCTTAATCCTTCGTGGCATAGATTCAACAAGGTACTGGAAACATTCCTCAGAGAGTTTGGTCCATATTGACATGATAGTATCACACAGATGCTGCAGATTTATCGGCTGCATCCATGATGAGAATCTCCCGTTCCACCACATCCCAAAGTTGCTCTATTGGATTGAGATCTGGTGACTGTGGAGGCCATTTGAGTCCAGTGAACTCATTGTCATGTTCAAGAAACCAGTCTGAGATGATTGGTGCTTTATGACATGGCGTGTTATCCTGCTGGAAGTAACCATCAGAAGATGGGTCCACTGTGGTCATAAAGGGATGGACATGGTCAGCAACAATACTCAGGTAGGCTGTGGCGTTGACACGATACTCAGTTGGTACTAAGGGGCCCAAAGTGTGCCAAGAGAATATCCCCCACACCATTACACCACCACCACCAGCCTGAACCGTTGATACAAGGCAGGATGGATCCATGCTTTCATGTTGTTGATGCCAAATTCTGACCCAACCATCCGAATGTCGCAGCAGAAATCGAGACTCATCAGACCAGGCAACGTTTTTCCAATCTTCTATTGTCTAATTTTGATGAGCCTGTGTGAATTGTAGCCTCAGTGTCCTGTTCTTAGCTGACAGGAGTGGCACCTGGTGAGGTCTTCTGCTGCTGTAGCCCATCCGCCTCAAGGTTTGACGTGTTGTGCGTTCAGAGATGCTCTTCTGCATGCCTTAATTGTAACAAGTGGTTATTTGAGTTACTGTTGCCTTTCTATCAGCTCCAACCAGTCTGGTCATTCTCCTCTGACCTCTGGCATCAACAAGACATTTGCGCCCACAGAACTGCTGCTCACTGGATATTTTCTCTTTTTCGGACCATTCTCTGTAAACCCTAGAGATGGTAGTGCGTGAAAATCCCAGTAGATCAGCAGTTTCTGAAATACTCAGACCAGCCCGTCTGGCACCAACAACCATGCCACGTTCAAAGTCACTTAAATCACCTTTCTTCCCCATTCTGATGCTCGGTTTGAACTGCAGCAGATCGTCTTGACCACGTCTATATGCCTAAATGCATTAAGTTGCTGCCTTGTGATTGGCTGATTAGAAATTTGCGTTAACGAGCAGTTGGACAGATGTACCTTATAAAGTGGCCGGTGAGTGTATATGTTTCTGCAGGTGTAGAAGCAAGCAGAGTGTTATCTTGTATTCTCTTCATCCTTCTTTCTCTCCTATATTATTTTCTCTTTCTCTCCCCTTTTCGTTTTTGCCCCACCTCTCTCTCTTTCTTGCTTCTTTTTCTTCATCTTCAGTTTCGTCTCCGTAACAACTGAAATAATCCTGAAGCAGTTTCTAATAAAGTTTCTTTTTATAAATATCAAGCGGAACATTATAGCGTTAGCCGTAATGCTCCACTTGTGAAAGTAAATCTGTTGGGCTTCTTCTTGGCAGTCAGACAACAATCCTGAGCGCTACTCTGACACGGTAAAAAAAAAAGAATTTGTATTTTGTTCTTTTGAAATGGCTTATGGTTTTACTTGGTTGTAATTCTTCTGTTCCATTATGATATTGAGATGCACATGCTGTTAAATTATATCCTCTGTACCTCTCTGCAAACGATTTAATTTTTTTAGGAAGTAAATTATTTCTCGCTTTGAATATAATTTTTGCTGTTTTAAACTGAACCAAGTCTGGAAATTTCATAGCTTGCATTTTATAAAACTTTGGTTTGTGTGGTCCTACTTGATCAATTAATCTAATTGTCCTTTTCTGTATTGTAGTTATTGTTTGGATATTACTTTTGGATGTGTTTCCTCAATTAGACACAGGCCAAAAAGCTGCTGATCGAAGACGAGGCGCATGCTTCAGTGGAGGAAGAAAGGGCCAACAGAGCGGTTAGGGGGGTCCAGACAAAGTGGGACTACACCATGGAGTTTAACCAGGGAAATCCAACCTGCATCTCTGGGACAGCAGAAGGCAGTTGAGATGGCTGTGGATCAAACCAGTGCCGTAAAGGGAGAGAGTTACGATACTCTTTGAACTAGCCAACACAGGGTTACGTGGTTCATGTAGTCCTCAATAGTTCCAAACATCTCAGTTTTAGCGGATTCTGGCGGGACAGAACGCAAAAAACTACAATTTTCTCATTTCCCCCCCGATTTTCTGTAATATTGACCAGTAATGTCAACGGTTAATTCACTGACTGCATTTTAACAAAGCATTTTATTAGGAACAGCACATTTATCACTGCTCTAAATTTTAGAGGGAAATGAGATCGCACACATAGAGTGGCCATTTCCATAACACCAAAAAGGAGAACACTTTTCAAGACTCAACACAGCTAGGATAAAAACTGAAATCTAATCAAACCCTTAACATAGTATGACTCTGTTGTACTTACCAAATATTTGAAGGTCTGCTTCATTTCTCCATGCTGAGGTCGTCATTGAAAAGTCGCGCTCTGCATGTGCATTGCTGCATGGAATGGAGAAGATGTAGGCAGTAGGCAGGGACTTGTCTCAGGTTCACCAGTGGGACATCTGCTTTGGAAAACGGCTTCAGATGCGCCTTCTCACTGTGGCAACCTTCTATTTCTGGGGAGCTGAGAATAGCTTTCACCATGGCATATTCCTCATTGAGTCCGTCCATATCAATGTTTTTCAGTGTGCAGGCCTAGACTACATCACTGTACTCTTCATAAGACACAGCTGTTGTAAGGCTGAGCCAAGGTTGCACTCATCCACCTCCACAAACTCACAAAACTCTTTCAGCTGTGCTGTTCTACTGGCTGAGATGCTAAAATGGCTGTACACCTTTAACACAACATTTTCAACGCTTAGATCCAAATTGCCAGCAGCATATCTTGTGGTATTGTGCAAAATATGTGCTAAATAATTTACAGCAAGCACTTCGCTTTGAGCTGCTTTCAGCTTTTCATAAACACTGTGTTTTCCATAGTTAACACTGGTGCTGTCTGCTGTATATCCTGACATTTTTTCCAAATCCAGATCAGACATCTCGAGTTTTGCCAGTTGCTGATTTGTTATAGCTTCCGATGTCTCGTCACTCTCACTGTAAAAATCGAGCAAAGCAGGCTGCACGATCTCCTTAAAGTGAAAATATCTCAATACCAAGGGGAAACGCTTGATCGTACCTTTTATTTGACGCATCAGTCGCCGGTGAATAATTTAGATTGTTTCCTCCCTGTAGTCAAAATGCGCCTGGATTGAACAGGAAGCAAGGACATTTTCACACAAAGCTTTAGCTTTAATTTTTCCAAAGGTTACCCCTTTCGCTTTTGATGAGTCCTTGTAGATCTCTCGGTCAACTTTTATTCCACAGTCTACACTCCGGTATGATTGGAGATGCTTGAACTTCACAAAGTTCTGCAGCAGATATTTTATCATCCTGGGGACATGTGGCTTCATGGAAAAAGGAAAAAAATGAAGAGGTACCCGCGCTTCGATTGTTGTTCCTGTGCTTGTCTGTGCTAGCCTGTCGATCGATGGCACCTTTACCTTTGCTGCTTACATCAACACAGCGTACAATATGCATGACAGTCATCCTTCCTACTTTTGGAGATAAATCCATATTCATTTGTCCATTCGGTATTAAATGTAGTCTTTTGTTTAGGCATGTTTTTTTTTTTTTTACCGGTCTGCAGGTAGACTGGGTCGGTTCACTTGGTCTACCCAGCTGACCTGACATCATCTACGTTGCTAAATTAAACATATTCAGTACCATTAACCAATAAAATGTCTGATATTTATTTGACATCAATTTCATTCAATAATCTGTCACAAAGGCATCAGGATGGGATGCATTTTTATTTAGGTGCATATACTTTTTCATTTGAGACTATTTAAAATGGGGGGAAAAAGATTATGTCAATCTGTCTCAAAGCTACGGCGGACAGACCTTTTAAAAACCGGACTGCTGCATTTATACTGAGATTAAATTACACATAGGTGGAATCTGTTTAATAATTAGTTGACTTCTGAATCGGTTGCACTACGTTTTATATAGCGGTATTAGACAAGGGGCTGAATACAAATATATAGCAAACCTTTCAGTTTTATTTTAAGAAAAATAAATGATTTAAAACACTTTACATTTATGTGCCACTTCGTGTTGGTCTATGACATTAAATCCCCAAAATACAAGTTTGTGGTTGTAATTTGGCAAAATGTGAAAACGTGTCTGTCTGAAAGCCAGACGTATGGACGCCCTATGCACACATGGTAAAATACATTTGGGCTGCAGATCATATTTGATAAAAATAAGTGTTTAGGCAATACACTGACCAATATAAGCATATTTACAGTGGTTTATAAGAATGTTATGCAGAAAACCAAACAGGAGCGATATTACCCATTTTAAAGCTCTTTCTGATGTTCTCATTGATTAACATGTTCATTTAAATAAATCTGTTTCTGGTTAAAAGCATATTAGATTTGTCATCTAATTAGTGTGTGTCAACTGTGCAAATCAAATAGCCAAATATTTTACTATACAATAATGTAAAATGTAGAACAAACTTCAATAAAGAAGTACTTTTACTACCATTTAAACTGCTTAGTCATTACATCTGCACCAACAAACTGTAAATG
Organism: Crenichthys baileyi; assembly: GCA_036173005.1. Classification (NCBI taxonomy): domain Eukaryota; kingdom Metazoa; phylum Chordata; class Actinopteri; order Cyprinodontiformes; family Goodeidae; genus Crenichthys; species Crenichthys baileyi. The sequence continues at coordinate 665,077 of JAHHUM010002312.1, forward strand.
TGGACAATGTGGAAATGTGCTGAAGTCCCAATGAGAGTTCATCCTGCAATACTTTAATAATGTTTCTTTAGTTACTGTTCTACAGTTCTTTATTGATGTTGATATATTATTGTTGATAAATCTTATTTTCTTGTTCTGTCTTGAAATAGAGATTCTAATCTCAACTTCACCGTATAATTACAAATGCTAAATTAATGATATAAAACAAATGCAAACTAACAGTCCTGCTATAAATACCAACCTTGTCAAGGTTACGGAGGTCTTTTTTTTGTTCAAATATCTTGATTCAGATCTTATCATTCAGCAGGACAGAAAATGACATGTTTACCTTGGTTATCCTGTGTATGTAACATGCTTCAGCAGTTCATTGAAGTCAGTCTCATGTGATTTAACTGAAAAATATTAAATAATTACTCATCTTCATAATCACATTTTACTTTACTGATAATATCCCCATTTATGCTGCCATCTCTGACGCATTGTCTGTCAAAGGATCTGTAGCTGAAAGTAAATGAACTGTGTCAATTTCACTGAAAGAAAGTTAAACACCTTTAACCTTTGTTTTCTAGTTGAGATAGTTTAGTAACTGGAATTAAAACCAGTTAAAGATTGTGGACACAGCAACAAGTTAGAAGAACCTTTTTGTCCTCTGCCTCCATTCTACTCAAACACTCTGTCTCAGTGGATACATTTTAGGCTCAGAAATCACCAATTTAGAAATTTATAAAACTTTGATATTTCAAACTGTGCTGAATATTTTTAAAAAGCTGCATTAGACAGATTGAAATAGACCCGTTTAAACCCTTCAAGACCCGTCATGCTCACAGTTAGCTAGGTGCAGTTAAACAACAACTAGCTGGCTTAACACGATTAATTAACTCAAACTGATATCACTGTTGACTTATTTTGGTGTGGAGCAGTCAGCTGACGCCTTACACTGCCAAAATTTTGTGATTTCATCAACTTGTGACAACCCGCTCGTCTCTAGAGCGGCGTTCAGTGTTACCAGGTGAGAAATGTAGGATTATCGTACTAGAGACATAAAATTATCGTATTTTGAGGGAAATTATCGCACATTTCATAACCAAAATAACAAGTCTGTTGATGTGTTGAATAGCGTCTAACAGGCAGCTTTGTGGCGTCAGTAAGGAATGGATTTATCAACAGCTGCAGCCCCACAGTGCCGGGCTCTGCTTCTTCTTCTTCTTTTCTTTTTTTTTTTCTTTTCCTCAATCATGGGCGGGCGCAGTGGACTATTCAGCGTTTCTTCAAACTTCGCCGCCGCGGACATCTTTTCCTCAGCATGGTCAGAGGTTAGGTTTGGGCAGAATAACAGTTAGGATGAAATGATCTAAACGTTTTTCATTTTATGAAGTTTGGTTTTGTTTGTGTGAAACTGCTATCTTAGTGCTCGCAGGCTATCTGCACACGTGATCAGCTTTGTGTTCTGTGTTTGTGTGTTTTTAAAGTTAAGACAAACTTTATTTAAAGGGTGATTTTAACACAGAAGGTTGCTCATAACGCGCCGTCCGCGCTTATGCATTTTAACCCTTTTATTAACGGTATTTTAAGTGTGTGTGTTTTGATTCTGGATGCTAAGCTATCATCCTCCTTTGTTAGCTTAACTGCTAACAGCCTAGGCCACGTGCTTGCTGCTAAAGAGTATTTACCCAGAATAATGTCCCTAACACCATTTTACTAAATCTGATAACTAAGTAACACCATTAAGCCCCATTTCTCCAGGAAGATTTGGCTCTTTCCAAATATTCCCTTAATAATATTTCTTCAAATATTATTTTAATAAATAAAGGCAACTAATTAGACACCATTGAGAAATTATTCATCCAGAAGGTTGGTTTTATTCAGCAGATCATTCTTGAAAACATTATTTTGATAAAATAATATTTTATCTGATCTTGCATTGTGAATGGTCGTCTAACGTTTGCTGATTATTGCCTAAGTTGGTTCCAAGACTAACTTAACTTCACTTCCAGATTCTTCAAGATAATCC
>JAHHUM010002312.1:675345-692280 GCA_036173005.1 Crenichthys baileyi
CCCAAAGGGCCCGGTTCCGCTGGGGGTTTTTCCTGTTAAAAGGGAGGTTTTTTCCGCCCCACTGTGCACATGCATGCCATATGAGGGATTGCTGCAAAGTAAACCCCCCCGGGGGAATGTCCACTGTCTCTCTGCCATCCAGGGGGATGGAATGCTGCAAGTCACTGACGGGATGCAATTGCGGGGTTCCTGATAGAAAAATTTTTACCCAATTTGAATAAATAACGAATTCGACTTGTTCAAGATTTGGATTAATTGTATGCAGTACCTGATTTTTGTGAATGCCTTGAGACGACAGTTTTTTGTGAATTGGCCTAATAAAAACTGAATTGTTTGAATTAAACTAAGGTCATTAAAACCCTTCCCTGTTTGAGCCGGGGGATGAATAGGGGCAATAAAGGTTTTCTCATTAAGGGACCTTTTGAAAAATTTTGGACCCCAAACTCCAATTCCCCCTTTTAGGCATCCGGCCCATTCAGCAAGAAAGAGACAGAGGGGCCCAAACCCCATTGCTCGGCTGCGGAGCATTGTGGAGCGAGCAATCACCGGGTCAAGGCACCACATTGGGATTTCCTGTTTTCACCATTTTAATAGGAACTGTTAATCAGATCTGGCACAACTGTTGTGTTTTGCAAATTAAAGGCCCTTTTTTGTTTTAAGAAAAAATATTATGAAATGTACATTTTTCTGTGTTTGTGTATTTATTTAAATTTTTTAAAATCGTTTTAAACTAGAACCCCCAGACCGTCAATTTGACGGTTTTGAAAGTTTGACTAAATTAATTTGGTTTTTAAAAACTTTATTTCCTGACTCCTGATTTTTCAAAAACCTGTGTTTTTTGGGATTCCATGTCTTTTTTTAAAAAACAAAGAAAAAAAATATCTATATTTCTACCTCTACCTCTATTTTTTACGGCCCTTTTTTTTTACAAGATTTTTTTTTTGCTGCGGGGGTATACCGGCCCAGCTTGCTTAAAAACCACCACTCTAAACGCAATCAGATTTTTGGCTCCCCACAATGGCTTTAGAAAAGGTATTTTCTGTTTAAGGACATTGGAAAAGCTTCAAAAAATTTGAGACATGATTCTGGGGGCGAGAGGGTTCTGACGGCCTTGGTCAGTATTCCCGTTCCCGTGACGGGTTTGAGAGGGCCCCCCGGGTAAAAAAAACACGGGTGTCCCCTTAGCAGAAGGTTTTGACGCTTATTTAAGTAGTAAAAGACTGCCTATGTAACGATTTTTCATTTTAGGCTATGTTTTCAGATTTGTAAACTAAAATATATAAACTATTTTCCAGTGCCCCAATCAGCGAGGTTCAGAGACAGGGAGCGACCTGGTGCCCCGTGCCCAACTTTAAACCCCGCAAACCATCCCGGCAGGGGAGAAAATAAAAAAAAAGATACTGATAATAACAAGAAATAAACAATAAGTTACAGGGGTTGGGCAAAGAAAATGAAACACCTGTCCTTTTAGTGTGGGGGGTTTTACGGCTAAATTGGGCCGCCTGGTTTGCCATCTTCATTGATTGCCATTGCCCCGTAAAAGCAAGGGGGGGAAGGCTCAATTAGCAGGGTAAGAGCACATTTTGCTCAAAAAATTGAAATTCCCAAAATTATTAGTTTACAAAACCCAATTAAAAAAGGAAAATTGTTGGTGCACGTTTTTCTGGGGCCCTTCGGATCAAGACAGCAAATATTTGTGATGTATGTATCAAGAGCCACGGGATCCAGGGTAATGTCGCATACCCCCGACTGTTGCATGCCAGAGTGAAGCTTTGGGGGGTGGACAGTGATGGTTTTTGGGTGCCATATCATGGCATTCCTTGCCCAATACTTGTGCTAGATGGGTGGGCACTGCCAAGGATACCCAAACCATTCTTTAGGACCATTGCTTCCAAGGTTAAACATTATATCCTGAAGGCGGTGCCGTGTATCGGTGACAATCACCAAAAACCCACAGCAAGACTTGAAAGATTTGGTTTTTATGAACTGAAAAATGAAAATTGAACATCTCCCATGGCCTGCACGTCACCGATCTAAATTTATTTAGCCCCTTTGGGGGTTTTGGGGGAGCGAGTCAGGAAACGTTTTCCCCCACCATATCACGTATGAGCTGGCCACTACCTGCAAGAAGAATGGCTAAAATCCCCTTTTTGACCACTGTGCAGGGGGCTTGATATGTATTCCCCCCGAAGAATTGACGCGTATTGGCCCCAAAAAAAGGCCCTAAAACCCTACTAATAAATTATTGTGGTCAAAAACCAGGTTTTTGTTTCATTGCCAACCCCTGTAAGTCTAGAATTGTAGCCAAAAAAAAAACAACCTTTTCGCGTTTACAGGGGTTTATCGAAAGATGGCGCACCCCCTGGGAAGGGGGAGGAGATAGGAAAGGGGGAGGCACGTGGGACGTGAAGGGAGGAAAAAGTAGAGGGAGAGTGACCCAAAACGTGTTGACAGAGCGCCAGATCCAAGATACCCAGCCCGGGGTTTCCCTTGTTTAGGGGATGCCGAATTGCTCACCCATGTTCACGGCTGCTTGGCTGAGGCCGCGAGTTTGGAGATGTTTTCTCTCGGCCCATAGTGTGGATGAGTAAGGCTTTTTTACACTGTTTATGCCCGTAAAGTAAAAAGGGGGGGAACATAAACGTCCATTTTTGGGTGGTTTAGTAATTTTTTTTTTTTTAAAATGTCCCACTACTCTGTATAATTTTTCTAAAACATAATAGGTTTTGATCAAATACTATTATTAATTCTTGTCAAAAACAAAATTTTATAGCGTTAATGCGATGACGTCATCACCCCCCCTCGCATCCAGAATGCCGCTGTCAAAATTGGGGCTTGGGGGGTTTAGTAGTGTTTTAATTCTGGGGGTCCTATTTAAACAATTCTTCAATTAAAAAACCCCCTTTATGAATATTTTACTGTTTTTTATCTAATTTGTCGATAGATTGATTTTGATTGAGATCAAATGCAAGGGAAACAAGCACAATTTGCAAGATCTAGTAAAAACAAAAAAACCCTGAAGAACTATTTAAGTTAACATTTTAGAACTAAACACTATAAATTGATTGCAGGTTCATTTAAAATATTGGCACATTTATGTAGTTTTCATGAGTAACAGCTATTTACAGTTATAGTAATTCATGTAACTTGACACTGCACATTTAAAACAAAACAAAACAAAAGAATAATTTATACATTTTATGATTCTTACTGCATTGAAATAACACACCGATGAAGGTGTTGAAGTAAAACATGTCCAGTTTTGATTTCATCTGATTAATGAAAGCTTCATCATGCCACAACCGCTCAACAGTTAAAAAAATTGGATGTCAGCAAAATTGGAAATTGGGCATTAAGACCTGCAGTGTGAACATAGCCTTAAACAGGCTCAGCAGATTATTTGCACTTTGTAACTTGCAGTCAGTTAATACACTAAAGCCGTATATGGAAGATTTTGGTCTGTCACCCATCAGATAAGGAATATACACTCTTATTGACATCTTTCTAATCAGCAAGTCTGTTATGAAGGAGGTATGTGAGGCATAAATTCATCCCATTTCCTTAAGCGACCATGCACCAGTAACTATGATGGTAATGGAAAAAAACATTAACACCAACTGTAAAACATTTGTCATTTAATACATCATTACTTAAATATTTGACTTCACAAGAGTCTTTGAGAGAGAGTGGAAAGATTTTATAAAAATAAATGATCAACATTATATATCTTTTGGTGTCCTCCAGGAGGCAGCAGAAGTTGCCATGCGATGCAAAATAAATTCTTATTCATCATAAAGGGAAAAAAGAAAAAGCAGTTGAAGTGGAACTGAAACAGATAATTCAAGACTTAGAAACAAATTATGGTACATTTCAACAAAAAAATTTGTTAAATGAAATACGAAAACTAAAATTATTATTAGAAATAATAGACAAGAACACAATTCCAAATAGAGAGTTGGAGAACTTAGATCATAGTAATAAATCTAGCAAACTTCTTGCAAGTCAGTTAAAAAAATAAAGTAAAGACTTCAACAATAACTGACAGTAATGGTATGCAAACTTATGATCTTGAAGAAATTAATACAATTTTTAGACAATTTTACAAAATATCTATACACAAATAATACTGATCCTTCCAACTCTGACAAAGATGAATTTTTAATTAGACAAATTTTCCTAAATTAAATGAGGAATAGAAAAAGGCTCTGGCCATCCTGACCAGGCTAGGTTTATTAAAAATAGGGTTGCAACAAATAATACGAGAACACTCATCAATCCTTATCAGTCAAGATGGGGGGGCATAGCACCATGCAATAGCCCCCCATTTGCTATATTTATCCCCGTCCTGCATCTCAATTTTAATGCACTAGAGTCAGTGTTTTGGGGTTGAGGTGGTGGAGACTTTGGTTGGTATCCCTCCCTCTAGACCTCTCGGGACTGGCCCCCCAGAGTGAAATACAATGTGCCCCTCCTAACTTGGTCAATCTGGGTTCCAACTGTGGTGGTGAGCTAGTTCCTGCCCAACTTTTTTGGGGCTCTGGAGGGAGGTCTCCCCTGCTTGCTGCTTGATGGTCTTGGGGACCATGGGGACCAATACTTGAGCTTGGCTGGGGCTGGTGGTGTGGCTGGGTTGCAGGGACCTACTCTCTACTCTGACGCTGGATTGAATTCAGAATTAATAAAGTTAAAAGAATGCTAGTGCTCTAATCACTCTTCTAATAGCACTGCCATATTAGGCTGGTATTCACAGAACAATATTTGACAGGCTAAAAGTTATTTACCCGTACTCGTCGTCTTCTACTTTATCTGGGCCTGGGTCGCGGGGGCAGCAGACTTAGCAGAGAGTCAGAGAGTCCCCCTGGGCCTCCTCCCGGTGGGACGCGCCTGGAACACCTCCCGAGGAAGGCGTCCAGGAGGCATCCGGTATAGATGCAAGCACCACCTCAACTGGCTTCTCTCGATGTGGAGGAGCAGCCGCTCTACTCCAAGCCCCTCCCGGATGGCCGAGCTCCTCACCCTATCTCTAAGGGAGTGCCCGGCCACCCTACGGAGGAAGCTCATTTCACCCGCTTGTATCCGGTCATGACCCAAAGTTCATGGCCATTGGTGAGGGTAGGAACGTAGACCGACCGGTACATCGAGAGCTTGGCTTTTCGTCTAAGCTCTCTTTTCACCAGAACGGACCGGCACAGTGCCCCATTACTGTGGCAGCCACACCGATCCCTCTGTCAATCTCCCGCTCCATTCTTCCGTCACTCGTGAACAAGACTCCGAGATACTTAAACTCCTCCACTTGAGGCAGGAACTCCCCTCCAACCTGAAGTGGGCAAGCCACCCTTTTCCGGCTGAGAACCATGGCCTCGGACTTGGAAGAGCTGATCTTCATCCCAGCTACGATCCGCCCCAGTGCATGCTGTAGGTTTTGGCTAGAGGGGGCCAGCAGGACCACGTCATCTGCAAAAAGAAGAGATGAAATCCTCTGGTCCACAAACCAGATCCCCTCCGGCCTTTGGCTGCGCCTAGAAATCCTGTCCATAAAAGTTATGAACAGGACCGGTGACAAAGGGCAGCCCTGCCGGAGTCCAACATGAACCGGGAACAGGTCCGACTTAGTGTGTCGGACCAATGCGGACCAAACTCCTGCGCCGCTTGTACAGAGACCGGATGGCCCCTAATAAAGGGCCCACGATTCCATACTCCTGGCGCACCCCCCACAGGGAATCACGAGGGACACAGTCGAATGCTTTCTCCAGGTCCACAAAACACATGTGGACTGGCTGGGCAAACTCCCATGAACCCTCGAGTACCCTGTAGAGGGTGTAGAGCTGGTCCAGTGTTCCACGGCTGGGACGAAAACCACACTGCTCCTCCTGAAGCTGAGGTTCGACTATCGGCTGGACTCTCCTCTCCAATACCCTGGCGTAGGCCTTACCAGGGAGGCTGAAACTTAAACGTATTATTGCACAACATCATTGACACTAACATTGTATTTGTGAGTTTCTTTATTTTACATATAACTTCCACACTTTCATACTGCTGAGGTCTGCAGAGGTCTTTGCAGTCTGAGCGTTTGTGTGGTTTCGGCATATAACAAAACATCTTTAAAGGATAAGCTTGAAATAATCACAGTATTTTTAAAACATATTTAAAACATTGCTCTGGCACATCACTAATGCAAACATTTAACACCTGATTAAATTTTCTGGAAGTCATGAAAATCTGCAATTTTCCTTGCCTTCCAGGAGGTTTTTGTAAACTAACAGGAAGTAAATGACTAAGTCTTTTGTTTGTCCCTGCTTAATGTTTTCCTCTTCTTAAATGTAAACTTTTCTGACGTGTTCCATCTGTCACTAAATGCTTGCTCAAAGACAAGGCAAGGTAAGGCAAGTTTATTTATATAGCACATTTTAAGAGCAAGACAATTCAAAGTGCTGTACATGAAAAAAATATAAAGAGACATAATAAGAAAAGTATCTTGCAGTGGCATAAAGGTAATTGAATAATTAAACAGAATAAAAAATTAATAATTAAAAAGATGAGAAGAAAAAAAATGTAATAAAAAAATGAATGATAAGAAAACAAAAGGAAAGTTAGACTGAAAACTTAACTAATAATGTTTAGATGTCACGGTCAAACGCCACTCTAAACAAATACGTTTTTAATCTTGATTTAAAGCAACTTAGAGTTCCAGCGCTTTTACAGTTTTCCAGATTAGAGGAGCATAAGAACTAAAAGGTGCTTCTCCATGTTTGGTTCTGGTTCTGGGTATGCAGAGTAGATTTGAGCCAGAAGACCTGAGAGGTCTGAGTGTTGATACACTGACAAGTCTGTAAAGTATTTTGGTGCTAAGCCATTCAATGATTTATTGTCATAATGGTGGGTTTAAGACTCTGAAAACACACAACCACGAGGACCAGAGAGAATGTTTAAATTATTATGCGAATTTATTATGAACACTGAGCTGTGAAAGAGCTGGGACCAAGACTGGGTCAGCAGATCAGAGTGGAATCATTCTAAGTTTGAGAAAACAGACTTATTAGAGCTCAGGCTGGAACACAGGAAATAACTGTGATTGTCTTTGCTGACAGACTTACTAGGAAGGGAGTCTGAGTGAGGCAGCGGGAGACAAGTCTTTCTCCACTGTGGCTGGCAGGCAGGGTGCGGATGATTTCCAGTATTTTCTAGGTTTGTGCTTTCCTTTTCCACGGAAACACGCTGTGTCTTGGGAGGGACGTCGGAGGGTGGACAGGCAGGTGAATAATACGCAGAGTTCGGCTTGGAAAGTTTTTTGGGAGGCTGGGCTTGGAGTTGGAGAATCGAGCAGGGACTATCAGTCGAAGGCATCACGGCTTGGAATTTCCACACTCCTCCAGACATGGCACGAGAAAATGCCGGAATAGAAAAATCCACAAAGCACTAGGCAAGGCAGGATCTGTAGATCAGGGAAGACAAAACAAGACGATACGTTTTTAGGACAGCAAAACTGCAGAGAAGCAGGGGTCGAGCTGTTTACCACGGAGTGAACAAAAACGAGCTGACGTCTTCCTCTGGCTCTCCACTCCCTAAAGAAGGCCAGCAGATTGCTCTCAGATTAGGAACACCTGTGCAGAAGCACCTGCCCGTCACCCTGAATGGAGAAGCAGAAAAAAAACAGCACAACACACACATAACTTGCACACAGCCACCGTGGATTCTGACATTTATAGACTAACAAAAGTATTTTAAAGTCTATTCTTTGAGATACGGGGAGCCAGTGTAAGGACTTTGGAACTGGGGTGATGTACTCCACTTTCTTAGTTTTAGTAATGATGCGGGCAGCGGGCATTTCAAAGGAAATGTGTTGTTTTTTCTATCCCTTGTCATGATTTGTGTTCTTATTATTATTATTATTATTGATGGGTTTTGAATCATGCTCCTGTTTATTATCTTCCTGGTCATGCTTTAGTTTTTGTCTTCTAATTCATGTTTTGTCAAGTTAGGGTTTTTGGACCTGGTTATGCTTTAGTTTCATGGTTTTCTAGTTGTGTATCTATTAGTTTGAATGCTAGGTGCAGGTGAACCGAATAAAGTTAATTGTCAGACAGGAGAGAACAAGAGACTCTTGAATACAGTCTCCTCGTTTCACCTGGTTCTTGCTCCATATATACACCTCTGCTCTGTTCATTCCTCGCGGAAACATTTCAGATCATGCCACCCTGGTTAAGGATTATGCCATGCCTGTCTTGTTACTGTTTTGTTCCTGCCTCCTCTTACGAGTGAGTTTGTGTTTTTCCCAGGATTGAAACCTTCTACTTACCGTCATGATGCCTGTCCGTCTGCATTCCAGGATCCTCCCCTACATAAACCGTGACAGAATGTTTCTGCCTAACATGGACCTCGCAGTCTTAGGTAAGCAAGAGAGCGCCAGGGATCACTGGATTCAGCAGCAGATGGAGGAGGCAATGAGAAATCTGCCGGCCGATCTGGAGGTTCTTCCCTCTCCACTGCTGCTGGAGCAGATGGAGCGTGAGGTGGTTCTGCGCCCTACTCCGCCTTCTGCCCTGGTTGCGCGCCCTGATCCGGCAGCAAAGCCGGCATCTTTCTCCCGCCACAGAATCGCCGGCGTGGAGTTTTTTCCAGCCTTTCAGCCGGCGAGGAGGAGTCTCCCATGGCCGCTGCTGTGACGTCTGGAGCGGTGGTTTCCCTGCCAGCTGATGTGAAGGCTGCAGCAAGCACTCCCGCGTCTTCATCTGCCACAGCACCGTCTCCCAGGCTCGCTGCGGCTCTGCCCATGCCGTCTTCGCACTCTCCACTCTCCTTTCCTGAGCTTAGGGAGAAGATCAGGCAGATACAGGAGGATTACGAGACAGCAGTAAGGCAGTTTTACTGCTGCCCACCTCCATCCTCGTCAAGTCTCCAGAGCAGTGCTGCAGCTCAGCCCACGCCAGGTCTCAAAACCTCTGCTGCTGCCAAGCAGGCCACCCCAGATCTCCAGGGCGGTGCTGCAGCTCAGCCCACGCCAGATCTCCAGAGAGGTGCTGCAGCTCAGCCCACACAGGTCTCCAGGGAGCTGCTACTGAGCAGCCCACAGCAGGTCTTCATAGCACTGCTGCAGAGCAGCCCACGCCAAGGCTCCAGAGCGCCACCATTGTACAGCCCAAGTCTGCCTCAACCTCCTCCACACGCCGCAGAGGATGTCGGAAGAGGGACACCTCGGCTCAAGTTGTTGGGGGTCCCGGCGACGCCTCAGCTTCTGCTCCTGGTCTGAAGGCCTTCCAGGGGTTCAGCGAGAGACTGGTCTTCGTCCTAGTTCCTGAACCCTGTGACGAAGGGTTGAGGATGAGCCCTCGTCTGATCATGTTCCTGAGCAGTTCGAGGAGAAATTAGTCCTCATCCTGGCTTATTATTATTATTATTATTGATGGGGTTTGAACCATGCTTCTGTTTATTATCTTCCTGGTCATGCTTTAGTTTTTGTCTTCAAGTTCATGTTTTGCCAAGTTAGGTTTTTTTGGATCTGGTTATGCTTTAGTTTCATGGTTTTCTAGTTGTGTTTCTATTAGTTTGTATTCAAGAGTCTCTGTTTTGCTCCAGCCACGTTTTGTTCTCTCCTGTCTGACAATTAACTTTATTCGGTTCACCTGCACCTAGCATTCAGTCTCCTCATTTCACATGGTTCTTGCTCCATATATACACTTCTGTTCTGTTCATTCCTCGCGGGAACATTTCGGATCATGCCAGCCTGGTTAAGGATTATGCCATGCCAGTCTTGTGACTGTTTTGTTCCTGCCTCATCTTCAGAATCAGAATCAGAATCAGAATCAGCTTTATTGCCAAGTTTGTACATACAAACAAGGAATTTGACTCCGGTACACTTTGCTCTTTGGTTTTTGTTTTTGCACTACAGAATATACATATTTACAATGTACAATATACACATATATAAATAAAAAGGTGCATTTGCAACAACTGTATGCTGTTGTTTTGTATTTTATTGAATGTTCAACAGAGAAACAGCCTGAGGGAAGAAACTGTCTCTGTGGCGGCTGGTTTTTGTGAACAGGGCTCTGTAGCGTCGCCCTGAAGGCAGAACTCTAAACAGTTTATGTGCAGGGTGTGTGGGGTCTGCAGAGATTTTAGCAGCTCTTTTCCTGACCCTAGACCTGTATAAGTCCTGGATGGAGGGAAGGTCAGCCCTGATGATTCTTACGAGTGAGTTTGTGTTTTTCTTAAGATTATAACCTTCTACTTACCGTCATGCTGCCTGTCCGTCTGCATTCCGTGGTCACATAAACCGTGACATCCCTATGGAAAGTTCCCCGTGTTTGCTTTATTTGTGAATAAAATTACATTTTATAAGACTACAGTATCTGTGGCCAAGCAAACCCTATGTTGTTTGTTCAAGCATGTGGTCCCACACCACCAGTGCCCAGGTGCATCAGACTCTGTGTACTTTTCTGCAGAAAGAGGAAGGTGTCAAACCCAGCTTTAACACGCCTTTACAAAGTTCTATTTACCAGTGGATTAAAATAATCTGAAACCTAAAATTATGAACATTAACAAGAGGAGACATTTCTGGGTCATGTACAATAGGAAGATATATATAAACAATATCTTTTTTTCTTTTTTAGGGAAACTAATTAACGGCCTGCAAGACCAAATGCTAACTGATTATATCACTTAACCACATATGTGCTAGATTTTTTTTGAAATTTTGTATTTTAGGCAAAAATCTGGGTTGTTTACAGGACTTTTTGTTAAATAATGACAGCAATGTAAATTACCAGCTACTTTTGTTATTGACATAAATGGTATAGGCCCTGTAGTTGAGAGTTGTTAGAGCATTCTGTCTCCTTTCTTTTCCTCCCATCTTCTCTCTTACTCTACTCTTCCCTTCTCCCCTCGTCTTTCGACTCTATAGTTTGGATTTTTTTAGTTTCCCTCCTTAGAACAAGTTCTAAATGACATTCCTTTCGTAAAAGATTAACAGTGAAACAAATCACCACAATGAATAAGTTAAAATAGGTTTCAGTTTTATTTGTATTTATATAGCGCCAATTCACAACACATGCTGTCTCAAGGCACTTTACAACAGTCAGGTAAATACATTCCAATTAATCCTAACCATTGAACAGTGCAGTCAGAGTTATTTATTTATTCAAATTGGATAAAAAGTTTTTTCTGTCTAAGGAAATCCAGCAGATTGCATCCAGTTAGTGACTTGCAGCATTCACTCCTCCCGGATGAGCATGTAGAGACAGTGGACAGTCACTGGCGTTGACTTTGCAGCAATCCCTCATACTGAGCATGCATGTAGCGACAGTGGAGCGGAAAAACTCCCTTTTAACAGGAAGAAACCTCTAGCAGAACCAGGCTCAGTGTGAGCGGCCATCTGCCACGACCGACTGGGGGTTAGAGAGAACAGAGCAGAGACACAAAGAGAACAAAGATGCACTGATCCAGGAGTACGTTTTATGGGAAGGAAAAGTAAATGTTAATGGATGTAGCTCCTTTAGTCGTTTCACCTAGAAAGAAAGAACAGATAAAATCTGAGCCAGTTTTCAAGGTTAGAGTCTGAAAGAGAGCACATATAATTAGTTACAGTAAAACTCAGTCAATCGCCATGTCTAGGAGAGAGAAAGGGTTAAACACTAAAAGACAGGGCCATGTGGATTATCGGTAGAGGGTGAGCATTAAGTTGTTGCCAGCAGAAGCTCGGACGATGCTCCTCTCCAGAAAGGTGTCACAGATAGACACAGAGTCAGGCCAGGTGTAGCTTCTAGGAAGAGAAAAGAGAGAGAACAAAGTTAAAAGCTGAAATAACAGCAAATAATGCAAAATTGGAGAGTAGTTTGAGAATGTAGCAAAGAGGGTGAAAGTGGTCATTATGTCCTCCAGCAGCCTAAGCCTATAGCAGCATAACTACACAGATAGTTTCAGTTCAGATTATTTAGTTAAACGGCGCTTATTTACAACAATGTCGTTTCAAGGCACCCCACAAAGGGTCCCACTGATGGTCATTGTCTTACTAAAAACCACAAGGATTGGGATACCTCTCTCTGTCAGACGGATTATAACCATTGGGAAAGAGAAGGGGTCATACAGGTAGCAGAAATGGAGGGTGTGTTTAAATACTTCGTTATAAGTGATAACTAAATAACATTTTAAATATATAGCCAAATAATAAATAAAAAACTAAATATAAAAATATAATATAAGAAAAGATACATAAAAAATGCCGCCTCTCGCCCATAGACTGCTGGAGATAGGCACCAGCTTCCCCACGACCCACTATGGAATAAGTGGTAGAAAATGACTGACTGACTGACATAAAAAATGTCAGTGTAACTTAAATATCAGGCCTACATTTTTTCTAAACAAAGAGACCTGTTTTGAAAGAAAAATTAATATGTATATTCTTGACCATAATTTGATTGTCAAGAACACCCTGGGCCTGCGACAACTGACTGTTGTGCCACCTGTCAGCAAATGTGATCATTATTTTCTTAAAATGTATAATTTACAAAACCCAAACCATATCGTTATAATTTACTTTATGTTGCTGTTATAGCAGCACATGTATTAACACATGCATGAATGCTTATATCCACTACAGCTGATATTAGTAGATATCTTTGTATCTAGATCATCTGCCCAGCAGAGATACTGTGTCTGTATATTGTCAGATGCTAAGCCAAAAGAGTGCGGACGCACTGGACTGGTTGTTTACCCTCCACAGGTCCAAGGCAATTTGTGCCCTTTGACACTTTTCTTGTCTGAGGTGCATTAATGAAGAAAAATAATATTTTTCTCAGATGCTTCAGCAGATCCCACAAATTATCTTTGATGTTTTTAAAACCATAAGTGCACTTGTAAAAATGATTTGGGCAAACATCACCTCACAATAACCTACCTGCAAAATCACACCACTATTTCTGAATCCTTTGTTCATCTTGCAGAAGTAGAAGCTGTGCCATGGAGAATGAGAGTTTAATCACAAGGACAAATTTATGTTTGTGGCAGTGCAGATGGTCAAATTCCATGGTTTGGTCATTTTTGTAAGCTGTTGTGTTATTTCATTAAACATGGAGCTAAGGTACAAAATCAATGTTTTCATTCACTAATTACCTCACACCTGATTTTTTGCAAACTTTCTGTGCACACACAGTCCACTCAGAGAGCACAGAACACCTATCAATCTATACACAACAACCAGAATGGGGACTGACCAGGCTATGTGTGGTTGTCTTTATTTTGTACCCTTAGCCTACTTCATACGAAGTGGAAAGATGGAGATGATTAAGAGTAGCTGTGCTAGACAACATTACATGTTATGTACCACTAAGAATGTTCTGACATGACTTTTCTCCAACAACAAACAAGTAGCTATTCAGAGGTTATCTGAAAGTAATAGATCAAACCACTGAGTTCTGTCTGTTAGACCTGTGGTTCTACTTCTGCAGTTTGGTCTTAATCACTAGTTTTGGTCTGTCTGTTAGGGTGGTAATTGCACTCAGAGACAAAAACGACTATAGCCCTCTCTTCCACCGGCAGCCCTGAGATTTAAAGCCGCAGGATTTGCTTTAACCGGGTAAATGGAATCCTAGGGAATTTGGGTATCTTTTGTTTCCATTGCTCAGAAAGGCCAAGCACCATTTATTTAAATCAGCAATCAGTCTTATGGTGTATGGGGAAGTTGTGAAGAAAACTGCAATACACGTTCAGTCCAGCAGATGGCATTACTCCCTTTAAAAGACTCTTCGCTAATAATTAATTTTTAGTCTCATCTGATAAATAATAATAGATGATGAGGACCATAAGATATTTAAGCTATTAAGATATTTAATTCATTCCATTAATCCTTAAGTTGCACTGGATCCATAAGCAGGAAAAGTTTAAATCATTATTTGACATTTAGTTTTTTACCAACATGCTTCTGGCCAGATACAGTGCCTTGCGAAAGTATTTGGCCCCCTTGAACTTTTCAACTTTGCCAATTTCAGGCTTCAAACTAAAAAATTAAAATTTAAAAATTTTTTGTGAAGAATAAAACAACAAGGGGGACAAAATCGGAAGTGAATAAAATTTTGTGTCAAACTTTTTTTAAAAAATAAAAAACTAAAAAAGTGGGGCGCCCCCAATTTTTTTGGCCCCCCTTGCTTTAAATTTACTTTGTAGTGACACCCCTTTTGCTTTTACAGTGCAAGTCGTTGGGGTAGTTCTATCAGTTTTGCACATCGAGAGCTGAAATTTTTTGCCCATCCTTTCCCTTTGCACAAAGCTCGGGGTCATGGGTTTGGAGGGAGACGTTCGGAACGCAGTCTTCAGCTCTTTCCACAGATTCTCTTGGATTCAGGTCGGCTTTGACTTGGCCATTCCAAACCGGGGATATGTTTATTTTGAAATTCCATTGTAATTTGGCTTTATGTTTGGTCATTTTTTGTTGGAAGAAAAATCCCGTCCAGTCTCAGGCTTTTGCAGACTCCAACAGGTTGCTTTCGAAAGGGGCCCGTATTTTTGGCCCCCTCCATCTTCCCCCTCAATTTTTTCCATCTTCCCCGTCCTGCTGCGAAAAGCCCGGCCCAAACCCCCTGATGCTGCCCCCACCATGTTTAAAGTGGGGGTGGTGTTCAGGGTGATGAGCTGTGTTGCTTTTACGCTAAAAAATAGTTTTGCTTGTGGCTAAAAAAAGTTTTGATTTGGTTTTATCGACCAGAGAACCTTTTCACGTTTTTGGGGTGTCTCCCGGTGGGTTGTGGCAAAATTTAAACGAGATTTTTTATGGATATCTTTGAGAAATGGCTTTCTTTTTGCCACTCTTTCCATAAAGGGCCAGATTTGTGGCAGTGTACGACTGTTTTGTTGTCCTATGGACAGCTCCCCACCTCAGCTGTGGGTTTCTCTGCAGTTCATCCAGAGTGATAAGGGGCCCTCTTGGCTGCATCTCTGATCAGTCGTCTCCTTGTTCAAGATGAGAGTTTAGAGGGACGGCCGGGTCTTGGTAGATTTACAGTGGTCTGATACTCCTTCCATTTCAATATGATTGCTTGCACAGTGCTCCTTGGGATGTTTAAAGCTTGGGATGTTTAAAGCTTGGGATGTTTAAAGCTTTTGTATGCAAAACCCGCTTTAAACTTCTCCACAACAGCATCTCGGACCTGCCTGGTGTGTTCCTTGGTCTTCATGATGCTCCCTGCGCTTTGAACAAAACCCTGAGACTATCACAGAGCAGGTGCATTTATACGGAGACTTAATTACAAACAATTTATCATCATCAGTCATTTGGGACAACATTGGATCATTCAGAGATTCTCACTGAACTTCTGGAGTGAGTTTGTTGCACTGAAAGTAAAGGGGCCGAATAATATTGCACGCCCCACTTTTCAGTTTTTTATTTGTTAAAAAAGTTTGACACATCCAATAAATTTCATTCCACTTCACGATTGTGTCCCACTTGTTGTTAATTCTTCACAAAAAAATAGAATTTTATATCTTTATGTTTGAAGCCTGAAATTTGGCAAATGGTTGACCAGTTCAAGGGGGCCAAGTACTTTCGCAAGGCACTGTATATTGCTTTACAACTGCATGATTCATTTACAATAACTGCTAAACACTGATTAACACATTATTTTTATTTTACTAGTATAATAATAATCAGGTAAACCCATTTCAGATATCTAGAGCACAAACAGAAAAATGTCTTTAATAAAAATTGTATTTATTCGAATAATAAACAGATAACCCATCCAGATGTACAGGAAATTAATACCTTTACCGTCAAATTATAAGCAAATATTTATATACAGTAAAAGATGCATAGACAGTGGAGTAGATGATGGCAGGACATGAGGGTAAAGAGGATCACTGGGAGCTTTTGAGAAACTGCATCCAAACCTGGAACTGTGTCTCCAACTGCAGTTCTCTGCATAAAATTATCATAAAAATACTAAAAAGATCATTCTCCACTAAGTTATCTTTTCATGTAAAGCCAGTCTTAGGGAAAATGTGTATTTTTTATGTACAAGGAAAAGGGAAAGTGCAATGTTTGATAGAGATAATACTACACCCTTTAATCAAAGTTTTTGACAGGTGACCTTTTGACCTTGAGGGAGGTCATGGGGTCATGGGGGGTGGGGTGGGGGAACAAGTGGGTGTAACCAAGGGCGTAACCGTTGCATGTTGATTGGATGTCGTCATTAGGGGCGATACCTTATTTGAGCCAATTAAAATACAGGGGTGTGTTTAAGGGTGTTATGGGGAAGGCCTTAAATGAACCAATAAAAACACAGGGGTGTGTATGATATAAATAGAAAAAGACAAATATGGTATTATCAGAAACTGTATGGCATCAGCACCAATTAAAATACAGGGGTGTGTTTGTAAGGCTCATTAAACCTTGAATAACCCAATGAAAACAATGGGGCGTGCTTTAGTGTGTGTTTTAAATACTGGCATAAAACTCTGCACTTTACATGCAGCATTCATTGGAAAGAAACATCCGTTCAGCAATGGTTAGAGTTAAGAGACTTAATCGTCAAGCGGAGGAGAAACGCAACGCGTGCCAAGATGATGAACAAGCAGCTGCATCATCTATATCATCTACTTCCTCATCTGAGATACCTATCGGAATTCCTATCGTAACATACTCTACCGATGATGATGATCCAACTTCACCAACAACAATGGATGAAAATCAAACCTTGGGTCAGCAAAGAGGTACGTGAGTTCTGTGTGAAACCCCAGTAACCGTCTACAGGCATACGTGCCGTGAATTGGATGCCCCGAAGAAATCAACATATTACCTATGCAAGGTACAAAGGCCTCCATTCGAGACTCTGCAGGAAGAGTGGTCTTTGGAGCCAAATGGCCTGAGTGGTAGCTGAGGGTATATTTTCATGTATGAAATAGGAGAGCTCTGCCTGTATCAATTGGATCAAGACGAGGTATTTAATGGAT